>PVKZ01003191.1:0-144442 GCA_004027375.1 Macroglossus sobrinus
GCCGAGCAAGGTCAGCAAGGGGCTGTGCCGCTGCAGGGACGCGGGAACGGGACGGGGAAGCCGCGGGGCTCGTGGCCGCGGACCCTGCGGATCCAGGGCGGGGTGTGGACGTGCTGGGGAAAGCCGTCCAGATGCGGTCCGCGGCCCCCGCCGCCCCCGGGGCTCGCCGAGCTCTGGGCAGCACGGGCGCAGGTGTGCCGTGGCTCTGACTGCCGCCTAAGGTGCCGGCAGATGCTGGCCGCGGTGCAGGACAGGCCCGAGGCGCCGACGTTTCCAGGGTGGCTGGGAAGCCGGGGAGAGGGCGCCCTTCCTTGGGACCCTAACTTGGGGGTGTGCGGGGTGCAGTGCGGGAAGCACCACGGACCATCCTGTCCAGAGCATCCTCTACGAGGGCGTTGGGGCCCCGGGAGATGTCCATCGCGACCCTCGGTCTAGATTCCCGCAGGAATTCTGAAGTCACGTGAGCAGGGAGGTGGAAGGTCCAGGCGGTGGGCAGACCCCACGCTTTCAATCAGTGAACAGGACCCTCCAGTCATTTTATTTATTCATTCATTCATTCATTCATTCATCAAGCAAACACCTATTAAAAACTTACTGAGAAAGAATACCAAGTAAACAAAACAAAAGAATATGACCAAGCACTTTACTTCAGTCTGGGTAGGAGGATGGTAAGATACACACAGATGTGAGCGAGTTTTAGGAAGTTGGGAACTGTGAGGTGATGGGGGGTCGATCATGGCCTTGGATTCTGAGGTTTCTGACCAGGCAGAAGTCGTTCCTCTCAGCTGACACTGAGGATGAGATGGGAGGAGGCGGTGGCGAGTTGATCAGGAAAGGTGTCTGGGATGTGATCAGCGTGGGCCATGCAGATGGTGAGCTTCTGCTGGTCCAGGTGGGGCTGCGCGGTGGGCGGTAGGAAACATGGGTCTATCAGGAGAGGGGCCTGGGCTGGACATTCATTTAGGCTGCCTCACTAGGGGTCATTTGAACCCATACCTTTAGGTTTATTTTATTTTCTTATTCTTAATTTTATTTTATTTTTAGACGAGGCATCCCTTGGTTGACCTCACAGATTGCAAGGACCTTGTCAGCTCACAATCCCTTATTTATTTTATTTTTTACGCCTACAGCACCTGGTCTTCCTAGGTGGTCTCCCATCCAAGTACTAACCAGGCCCGACCCTGCTTAGCTTCCAAGATCAGATCAGATCCGGCTTGTTCAGGGTGGCGTGGCCCGAGGCCTAGGTTTAGGTTTAAAGACTGTGGCGTACATAGTGGCCTACATGCTGTAGGAAGCTGCCACCTCTCTTGCACACATACTTGGAAACTAAAGTCACACAAAGATTCAATTTAGGAAAGACTTTAATGGAAGAAAGTACTCAACCAGAAATCCAATTACAGAAAGTTTTTTCTGTGTTTAAATATTTATAAATATATATATATATATATATGTAAAATATATACAAATATACGTATGTACATACACACACACGCTCTCTGTGTCATTGTGGTTCATATATAGTTACAATAATGATCTTTCAATTACACATCTATGTCAGGCCACTTTGAAGGACTTTGCTCTTCATAGCCAGTGGCAAGAATGAGCTTCCCCTCCCCCTGCCTCCCCTCATATCCACTTATCTCTTCAAACCCGCTGTGTTTGTTTCAGGCAGCTCTACAGTAACAAAAAGTCTTGTGATGAACAGACCAGGGGCCTGGAGGCAACCTGGGGCTCAGGTACCTCCAAGGCTGGGATTTCATGATGCATCATTTATCTAGTGATGCATCATTTATCCAGTGGACAGTGCTTGTCCAAATTTTAGATGTGGGACCTCTTATTCCAACTAAAGCCTTCCACGCAAATCCAAACCATGACCACGAGGAAAGCAGAGAGCACCCTTGTTGGAGGGAGGACTGCAATCCAAGAGTCCTGCCTACCAGCTCGAAGAAGCACGTCCTGACATCCAGCCACAGCATCCTCTTGAGCACAGTGGGGAAAGCTCTGTGCTAGAAGATCTTTCCTTAGATACGGAGTCCATCATGCTCTTTTGCACCTATTCATGTGGATGCCGTTCTGCCCAGCGCACTGACCCCTCATTTTTGCCGTCTGGCTTCCCAGCACTGCCAACAACAAGTGATGCCTTAACCTCTGCGTTCTCAAAGTAAGCTATCATCCTATTTCTTGTATTTCAAGCCTTTACCACCCCCCACCTCCACCCCGCCCCCGCCTCCACCTTAGACACACATATAAATGCACATTGTCTTCCTACCCACTCGGCTATTCTCTATTCTCAGCACGGGATTTTCTCTCCTCCCTCCAACCCACCAGGCCTGTCTCTCCTTTCCAGCCCTGCTTTACGTTCTCATCTTGAAAAGAATGCCCCTACTGGTGCCTTTACCTCGTAGCTCTCAGCTCCAAGAAAAAACACTCACGATTGCTTCTTTTAAAAAGTTTTCGCAGGTCACATTCAAGCACCCTCAACAAGAATACGGAGCTTGGCTCGTTCTGTGGACACCCATTGCCTCTGCTCCCTGAGATCATTGCAAGATGCTTTGTTTACTATCGCTCACTCAGAGAGGAGTCTTGAGTCTCCAAATATAATGATAGATGTGGCTGTTTCTAGTTTCAGTTCTATCAGATTTTGTTTCATGTATTTCGAAGCTCTGCTTCTTGATCCATACACACTTAGAATTGTCATGTCTTCTTGGTAAACCCACTGTACCATTATTATGTCATATCTCTATTTATCCACATTAATTTTCCTTCTTATGAAGTCAACTTTTTCTGATATTACTACACTCACTTCAGCTTTCTAGATTTATTGTTTTTTTTTTTAAATATCAAACAGTAAAATTCTTTTTCTTTGGGTGTATAGTTAAAAGTGATGTACACACATACCAAAACCTTCGCTATTCATTTACAGACATGCTCACTCCCACACCTTCCCTTGGCAACTGCTCATCTGTTTTCTATCACCTTAGTTTTGACTTTTCAAGAATTCAAAGATGGGAAAGAACAGAAAATGTAACTTAGTGAGACTGGTTTCTTTCACTCAGGAGACTGCATTTGAGAGTCACCCAAGTTGTTCCATGTATCCTTAGTTCATTTCTTTTTGCTGCTGAGTAGCAATCCCATTGTATGGCTGCACCAATTTTTTTTTTATTCATTCACCCATGGAAGGATACTGAATAAATATGGTTAGACTTTGGCAAACATCACTAGAGCTGCTATAAACATTCATGTGCAGATTTTTGTATGGATATAAGTGGTATTTCTCCCAGGGGTGGCCTTGCTGAGTCATATGGTATGTGTATGTTTAGAAGAAATGACCAAATTATTTTCCAGAGGTTGTTGTACCATTTTTATATTTATACCAGTAATCTATGAGCATTCAAGTTGTTCTTGATCCTTGCAAGCACTGAACAAAGTTGGTCATTTTTTAAATTTTAGTCATTCTCAAATATGTGTTGTGTTCTCTAGATTTCAATATGCATTCCTCTAACGGCTAATGATGTAGAACAATTTGTATGTGTGTATTTGTCAGCCATAGCCTTGTTTTGGCGATATGTCTATCGACATCTTTTGCCTGTTTTGAAAACTGGGTTCTTTGTTTTCTTTTTTTCTTTTTTCTTTTTACAGTAGAAAAGAAAAGCTTTGTTGGAAGGGAAAGAACGCTTCCAGATGTGGAAGTGGGCCTCTGAGCAAGAGAAGTGGAGCTCAAAATGCCTGTTTCCTAATTTTTCAGTTTCAAGGAATTTTTATGTATTCTGGATCCAAGTCTTTTTTTGTTGGCTACGTTATTTGCAAATATTTTCTAACAGTCTATAGCTTGACTTTTTTATTCTGTCTTTCTCAGAGCAAAAGGTTTTAATTTTGAGGAAGTCTGATTTATTTTTTCCTTTATGAATCACGCTTTTGGTATCATGTTTAAGCCCTCTTTGCCTAATTCCATGTCATGAGATTTTCTCCTATGCTTTCTTTGAAAATTTTACAGTTTTTATTTAATATTTAGGTTCGTGATACATTTTAAGTTGATTTTTTTAAATAAAGTGTTTAAGTAGAGGTTCTTTTTTTTTTACATACTGATATCTAATTGTTCCAATACTATAGTATAAGCTCTGATCTTTGAGTTTTGTTTTGTCCTTTTTTGTAATGCAAATGTGTGACTTAAACTTTGATTTCAGGAGCATCCCTTTCAAAGAGACACCCACTTCCAGGAAAGCTATCTGCAATAAACCAGTGGCCAGCCTCTCACTAGATAATGAGCCAGGCAGAAGCTCCTCTGTTTTAGAGATGTTGGTTAATTTCGATAACTGACCATTTGGGCTACTTTTTTTCCCTCCTCCCATGCTTTAAATTCTTGCTCTTCTGTTTTAAATTTACCAATAAAGAGTGAATCTTAAAAGTCCTAGGCCCTCACCCTCAACCACAATAAAAGCAGAACTCCAGGCTTATGAGCTAGTACGCCCTCTCCCTCTCCTTCTCTCTCTGTCTCTCTGTCTGTCTGTCTCTGTCTCTCTCTCTCTCCCCCGCCAACCCCCCTGCGTGGCCCCAGGTGTGCTGTTTAATTTCGATATCTTGTAAGTAATATACCTTTCTTTTTTTCAGACTTTCCTATGGTTACTGCTGAGGGGCATCTTACAATTATAATAAGAACCACAAGGCTGGTCCAGCCACAGCATTGGTTATTGATAGGCTGAGACCAGCACAAAACACATATCATTCATTGAAAAAAAAATCTCGTCAAAGCCAACATTTCTCAATTGAATTGTCTTAGTCTTTTAACCAATGTCAACCCAATAAATTTAATTTAGAAAAAAACAAATGTTAAAATTCGATAATATTCAAATATAAAGAAAATGCCAGTTAAAAAAAAAAAGAATTGTCTTAGTCCTTTGTAAAAATTCTACTGACCATATTTGTGTGGGTATATTTCTGAACTCTCTAATCAGTTCCATTGATCTATGTGTCTATCATTTAGCCGATACTGTACTGTCTTGATTACTTTAGCTAGAATTTTGATTGGCATTGCTTTGAGTATAGAGATCAATTTGGTGAGAATTGACATCTTCACTATGTTGAGCCTACCAGTCCATGAATACAGTATATCTCTCTAGTTATTTACTATTTGTTTTGCTCTTGATGCCTTTCATCAACATTTTGTAGTTTCTGCATACAGATCTTGTATATGTCTGATTAGATTTGTAACTAAGTAGTCAATTTGGGGAACTATTGACAATGATAAGTTTTCAGTTTTCGATGAAAAACATTGGGTCTCCAATTTTTGTTACTGTAGTTGTATGTAAATATGACTGATTTTCGTGTGTTGATCTTGTATCCTGCAAGTTTGCTGAATTTGTGGTTTCTTTGGGAGTTTCCTTGACTCCTCCCAGGCTAAGGATGTGACAAGCCCACAGGGTACCAAGCCAGCAAATGAGCTTCATACTTTCACAAAGCTATACCCTCACTACCAGAGATTCTTCTAGGTACCACAGTGCCAAGTGCCTCACCCTCTGAGAGACCATGGGCTGGCCGGCCAGGGGCCCTCATGCTCAACCTGGGTCTTTGCACTCCAGGAAGTAGTAACTTAGAGTCATGATACAGTCTTTGCACCAGAGAGGGTACTGAGGACAGTTTTGTTCAGTACCTACTATGTGTTGGCCTCTGACTAGTGGCCAAGAAAGCTGCTAGAGGCAGGGAGAGGCAGGGTCAAGCCTGGCTCTTGACTAAAGCAAGGTCTCTGAAGTATTCCACTCTCATTCATTCTGGACCCGCTACAGCCACAGCCTCCACTCTATCTAGCTTCCAGGTAAAAGAGCAGAACAATTAGAACAATGGGAAGAAAGAGAAAGAAGAAAGAGTAGACTTGACCTCCTGGTTAAATATCAAGACTGTGGAAATAGACCAGCCATAGAGAAGTACTGGGGAATGAAGGGAAGAAGCAATTCCTTTGTGTGTAAGAGGAGGTTACTGAAGCTGATAGTTTCTGTTGTGAGTTTATTCCAAATACAGAATTCGGGCATAGCGTTCTTGGGGTGCTGTGAAAGAGAAAATGAGTTTCTCTGACAAACAGAGAGACAGCAGGAAAGTTGGAACTGGACAGTGAGCCCAGAGCTGGTTCCTTGAAGAGGACACACACCCCATGTTATGGACCACAGTGCAGTTGTGGCGATAGCATCCTGCAGAGCATCTTACCTAAGGCCCCATTTGCTTGCTTAGGACCATCTATGCTGTGGCAAGACTTCGGGCATTAATGGATGAGTTTCTCCACATCTCCTACCCACATCGCTTTCTCCTAGGGGTCTCTTCTCTCTTTTATTCCAACAGCTAGACATGAGTCACCTCTAAATAATCAGAAACAAAGGCTGCAAATGCAAAATAGAGTATTAAAGAGAGAAAACAGCAATCCTTGGTCTAAGCACCAGATAGAATGATTTAAACGCATACTCCCCACTTAGAATATCAAGACATACAACACTGAGGAGAGGAGGAAAGGAGATTAAGAAATGGAGACACTCAGCTAGAAGGTGCACAGCCTCAGACCCACGCAGAATGGTGATTGTCCCAACCCTCTCCCACCCCATTCTTGTGTGACGACCTTCCCCCACTCCCTCCTAGCTTTGCGATCCTCACTGTCTAGGGTGCTCTTAAAGCAAGCCCCAGAGAATGAATTTGATACTTTGAGGAATGATGGGGATTGAAGGGAAAATCTGGTCTTAATTATAGTAGACTATAAAGAACCAGTTGAAGTCACTCCCTGAGAAAATAGTAGCCCTGTTTTATAAAACAGGAAGGAAAGGAAGGGAGGAAAGGAGAAAAAGGAAAGAAGAAGGTAGGGAGGCAAGGAAAGAAAATCATTTTTTTTTAAATCCATGAAGCAAATAATTGAAAAGGTTTTCTTTTGAGAGGGAATGGGTGGGCAGAAAGGAAGGGGAAGCAAAAACAAGTAAGAAGGTTTATGAAAAATTCTCCAGCAATAGGAGCTTTGGCAGAAGGGTTAAGAAATTCACATTCTGGTCACTGCTCTGCCACTGACTTACTAAGTTACAATGCCATCTCTTCTCTGGATCTTGGTTTTCTCATTTGTGCAATGGGAGTATGTGGGGACTTAGAACTGCCACCAAGGTCCCTGCATGCTCTATTGTCACAGGAGAAAGGAAGACCTGCTTCCAGAATTAGGCTGTCAATGGAGATATAGATCATTTAATTAAATTAGCAAGGGATTCAGTAAATACAAATGTCAGCTGTTTATGAAAGGTGTCTAGTACTCTCAGACATCCATTGATTTACATAAATCACATCATATTGCTCATATTATGCTGTAACTTGCTTTTCTAAAAAACAGCTTTATTGAGATATGATTGAGATATAGAAAAGTGATTGATTTCAGTATATTAACCTTGGATCCTGCAACCTTGCTAAAGTTGCAAATCCCAGAGTTTTTGTTGAATCTTTTATATTTTTAACATAAATGATCATGTCATCTGTGAACAAAACAGTTTTATTTCTTCCTTTCTAATCTGTATACTTTTTACTTCTTTTTCTTGTCTTATTGCATTAGCTGGGACTTTCAGTACGATATTGAAAAGCAGTGATGAGAGGGAACATCCTTGCCTGTTCCTGATCTTAGTGGAACAGCTTTGAATATCACAGTTTTGTATGGTGTGAGTGGTATGTTTTTGGCAGAGTTGTTTTTTTTTTTTTTTTGGTCAGGTTGAGGAAGTTCCCCTCTAGTCCTGCTTTACTGAGAGTTGTTTCTTCTTCTTTTTTAAAAATCATTAATGTGTGTTGGATTTTGCCAAATGCCTTTACTACATCTATTGCTATGATCACGTGAGTTTTCTTTGGCTTGTTGAAGTGATGGGTTACATTAATTGATTTTTAAATGTTGAACTAGCCTTGCATACTTGGGATAAGTCCCACTTGGTTGTGGTGTATAATTCTTTTCATACATCATTGGATTTGATTTGATAATATTTTGTTGAGTATTTTTACATCTATATTCATTAGAGATATTGGTCTGTAGTTTTCTTGTAATATTCTTGTCTGCTTTGGGTATTAAGGTAATGCTGACCTCATAGAATGAGTTAGGAAGTATACCCTTTGCTTTTATCATATGAACGAGATTGTCGAGAATGTTTAGTAGAATTCACCAGTGAACCCACCTGGGTCTGCTGCTTTCTATTTTGGAAGGTTGTTAAGTAATCGTAACAAATGTACCACGTGGTGTGGGATGTGAATGGTGGGGGAGCTTGCGCATGTGTGGGAACAAGGGATATATGGGGACTCTTAGTATTTTCTATTAATTTTACTATGAACCTAAAACTTCTCTGAAAAATAAAGTCTATTTTTAAAAAAAAAACAGTTTTTATTTTATCAACAGCTTATCCACATTTCTGAGTTATTCCAGTGATTAAATACTCTCACTAAATCTTTTATCTTTATTATTTTTAAGTTGTTATTTTCTGCAAAGAACATAATTTTTAAAAAGATGGTTTCATTGAAGTATATTTGGCATACAGAAACTCCATAAAATGGAAATTTAATCAAGTTTGGTAAATGCGTACATCCAGGAAATCACCACGATAAAGATAGTGAACATATTCATCACCCCCAAAGCTTCCTCAGAGCCATTTGTAATTCTTCCCTTCCACCTTTCCCTGCATCCCTATTCCCAAGCAACCACCATTCTGCTTTCGGTCACAGTAGATTATTTTGTATCTTAGAAGTTTTATATAATTACTTAGGTATGGGATGCCTATATCACATGGTGGGTGTATGTTTAACATTTTAAGAAAGCAAGCAGCAAACTATTTTTTTTAATAGTTGCATCATTTTACATTCTTACCAGATATAATGAGCGTTCAGTTTTCTACAGCCTCATCAACACTTGCTATGGTCAGTCTTTACTATTTTACATATTCTAATAGTCTGTAGTAGTATCTCATCGAGGTTCTGATTTGCATTTTCCTAATGACTAATAATGTTTAGCTTCTATTTATGTAAATATTTGCCATCTGTATGTCTTTTGGAGAGATGTCTAAATCTTCTGCTCGTTTTTTATTAGATTGTTTGATTCCCTCTTATTGAGTGTTGAGAATTTTTTATATATTCTGGTTGCATGAACTTTATCGGATATTTTATTTTAGAATATTTTATCCCAATCTGTAGGTTGTCTTTTCACTCTTTTAACAATATCTTTCAAGAACTGAAGATCTTAATTGGAATGAACTCCAATTCATCGATATGTTTATTAAGGAGTTGGGCTTTTTTTATTATATCTAAGAAATTTTTGACTAACCAAGGATAATAAATACGTTCACCTGTGTTTTAGAAGATTTATAGATTTAGTTTTACATATAGGTATTTAATCCATTTTCAGTTAGTACTTTATATAATTTGAGATATGAATTAAAATTAATTTTTGTATACAGATATCCAATTGTTCCAGACCCAATTGTTGAAAAAGACAATTTCTCCCTTCTTCTCTTTGCATCTTTATTGAAAATTGGTCGTCTGTATGTGGGTGTATGTTTGAATCTATTTCTGCACTCTCTATTCTGTTCCATTGATATATTTCTATTGCTATGCCAATATCACATTGTACTATTATTATCACTTTAAAAAAGATTTAAAATCAAGTAATATAAACCTTTCATCTTTGTTCCCCTTTTTTATACTTTTTTTTTAACTATGCAGGTCTTATGCATTTTCACATGACAGAATCAAACAGTTATCTATTTAAAAGTTTTCTGAATTTCAGTTGAGATTGCATTAAACATATTAATGAAGTTGGAAATAATTGACATCTTAACAATATTAAGTCTTCCAACACTCAAATAAGATATCTATATCCATATATTTAGGTCTCATTTAATTTATCTCTGCAATATTTTGTAGTGTTCGGTGTACAGATCCTGTAGCTATTTTTACATTTATTTCTAAACATTTCATATTTTCTAAGGCTATTTTAAATTGCACTGTTTATTTCAATTTCCAAATATTCATTGCTATGATATAAAAATACAATTGATTTTTATATTGATCTTGTATTCTGCAACCTCACTAAACTCAATTATTAGTTCTAGAAGCATTGTTTTATATTGATAGAATTTTCTTTGAATATAGAAATTTTTACTCTCTCTTTTCAATTAGATGTCTTTTTTCCTCCTTGTTGCACTAGACAAAACTTAAAGTACAATATTGAACAACTCCCCCCGACACTCCCACGCTGTAATATCATTAGTCTTGGTTTTAGTTTCCTACATGTAAACATCCAGCCCAACTGCCATATGAGAATATCTTCCTCATCCCCCGTACACTGTTAAAACCCACGCCTGAATACTACACCTACAGAGATGAACACAATCCCCAGATTTGAAACAAGACTAGGATACTCAGAGGAACAAGCTTATTCACTGAAGTCTTGAAACTTCAAACTCCTCCAAGGTAATGTGGATGTATTCACGTCTACATGGAGAGGTGAATCATCCCACTTCCCACCTACAGATTGCTCATATATACTGTGAAGACCATCTATCCACTTTTTGGCTACTATCGTGAGATATCCAAGCTGCATCTTGGCCTCCCCAGCATCTATTCCCTGGCTATGGGCATGTCGGAAGGGTGCTTTGTGATGTCTAACTCTCCTTCCCAGGGATACCATTGCCTGGCTGACTGCTTTGCTGACAAATCACAGCCAAAGGTCATGACCCCTTATTGTCCTGGAGAGTGTATGTAGGGAGTTTAGGAGATCTAGAGTAGATCACCGGGCGGTGATGATGACATGGCAAAGGGTACCAGGATACTACAAACTTCTAGTGCAATTATGCAACACCAGACCCCCAAGCACCTAAGAAATGGAAGACACTGTCAACCCAGGTCCAGAGGGAGTGTCAAGATGAGCTGACCCCACCCATGCTCTTCCTATTCTTCCCCATTAACAACCCTACGAGACTCCTCCCTGGTCCTTGCCCAGCACACACCCTCTCCTCAGGCCACACCCTTCCTCTTAAAGCCCTTATTCCCATCCACTCTCCTCTCCCAAACCAATGTCCATCTGTGATCACCCTGTTGTCCTTTCAAGTGCCCAAGAAAACCATAGGGGTAAAAAGACCTCTTCAAAGGAGTTTGAAGGGGGAAAAAACTCTCCAAAAACCCCCATTCCTTTGATTAAATCTAGGAAAGGATAAGAGGGCCAGCACTATGTGGCCATCATCACAGACGGAACAAGGAACTACATCAAAATTAGTCAGAGCAGGACCAAGAGGTCATGGACAAGCCCGCTGCTTCAAGTGACAGCCTGGGTAACCAGGACTTCAGAATGAAGCCAGAGACTTCAGAACTGTCTCTGAGGTCTGCTTGCTGAGAAATGACCAACTGCATAGCCATTGCATGTTATACCAATCTGTACACTTATGATAATGGTTAAAATAAAAACAACCTGCTGTGAGAAAATGTCTGTTTCTGTGAGTTTTTTTGATGGTGGGGAAGAGGCAGGTGTGTGAGAATGGAAGAAAGTGGGTCCCGTGGGGCCTGGGCCAGACTGTCAGGTCCACAGTTAGTTAGACATTGGGTACAAGGATTTGCTGAGGACTGAGTACTGAAATCAAATCTCCTCCTTACATTTTTATTTCTTTGTAATAAATGCCCAACAACACAATTTCTGGGAAGTAAAAAGTATGCTCAATTTTATTAGAAGCTACCAAACTGTCTTTCAGAGTGACTACCATTTTGTATTCCCACCAGCAATATATGCATGATGAAGTTTCTCCACATCTTCACCAGCACTTGGTGTTCTCACTTTATTTTAGCTGTTTTGATAAGTGTTAAATAAGACTGGTAAGACCAGACATCTTCGCCTTGTTAATAATCTTAGGGGAAAAACATTCAGTCTTTCACCTTTAAGTACAATGCCATCTGTAGGCTTCTTGTAAATGTTCTTTATCGAATTACAGTACTTTCTCTCTATCACTAATTTGCTGAAGATTTTTATCATAAATGGGTGTTAGGTTTTTAGTAAATGCTTTTTTTCTGTTTAAATCACTATGATTGTGATTTTCTTTAGTCTATTGATATACGGGGTTACAATGGCTGATTTTCAAATGCTGGACCAGCCTTGTGTACCTGGAACACATCCCACTCAGGCATGAATTCTTAGAATTCATAGAATTCTTTTTGCACATTTCTGGATTTGATTTATTAGTATTTTATTGAGTATTGTTGCATATAAATTGATGAGAGATATTGGTCTGTAGGTTTTTTTCTTTTTCCTTTCTCTTTTTTAAAATTTTATTTATGTATGTTGTTGGTATCAGAATAATAAAATGAGTTGGAAAGTGTTCGATCCTCTTCAATTTTCTGGGAACGTTTGTATAGAATCGTATGATTCTTTTCTTAAAAATTTGATAAAACTCACCTGTGACGACATCTGGGCCTGGAGTTTTATTGGCAGGGAGATTTTAAACATTAATTTAATTTCTTTAGTAATGATAGAGCTGTTCATATTATTTACTACATTCTTGGCATTTTGTGTTCTAAAGAACTTGCTCATTTCTTGTAAGTTTTTGAATTTATTGTCATAAGCTTGTTAATAATATTCTCTTATTTTTTAAATAGCCATAGAGTCTCTGATTATGTTGCTTATCTCATTCCTGATATCGATAACGTGTGTCTTTTCTCGTTTTGTTTTGAGCAATTTGCTTAAAAGTTTGTTGACCTTTTGAAAAACCCAGTGTCATTGCTTTTAATGTTATTGCTTTTCTTTTTTTTCCAGCTTACATTGATTTTAATTTGCTTTTTGTTTTCTAGTTTAATAAGGTTGAATCTTAGATCATTGACTGCAGTTATGCAAAATAAATTCTGGAGATCTGGTGTATAGCAATGTGACTATATAGGTAGCAATATTGTATTGAATACTTGAAAATTGCTGAAAGCATAGATTTTAAATGTTCTCACCACAAATGGTAACTATGCGACGTGTTAGAGATAACAATTAGCTTAATTGTGGTGAATATTTCATAATTTTATGTATATCAAATCATCAATTTGTACACCTTGATTATATATAATTTTAATTGTCCACTAAACCTACATGAAATTGGAAAGAAAACTTTTCTTTTTTTTTTATTATGGTGACATTGGTTAACGGAATTCAGTAAGTTTCAGGTGTACAGTTTAGCACTATATATATTTCTTTGTGTTCTTGTTTTCTAATATAAATATTTAAATTTCCTTTTAAGTACTGCTTCAGCTGCATCCACAAATTTTGATCTGTTGAATTTTCATTTTAATTCCATCAAAAATGTTTTTTAAATTTTTCTTGGAATTTCATATTTGATCCATGGGTTATTTAGCAGTATAATTTAAAATTTCCAAATATTTCGGGACTTTCAGATTTCTTTTTGATTTCTAGTTTAATTCTGTTGTTGTACAAGAACATACTTTTATAGTTCAATCCTTTAAATTTTTTTAGATTTGTTTTATGGCCCAGTATATGGTCTTTCCTGGTGAATGTTCCATGTATACCTAAAAAAATGTGTATTTTGAAAAGAATGTGTATACCGATGATGTTGGATAAAGTGTTCTATAAATGCCAATTATGTCATATTGGTTGATAATGCTGTTCAAGTCTTCTGTATCTTTATTGATTCTCATGTACTGGTTCTATCAATTATTGAAAGGTAGGTATTGAGATCTCCTAATATAATTGTGAACTTGTGTATTTCTCTTATAAGTTTCTGCTTCATTTATTTTGGATTTCTGTTATTAAGTGCATACACATTTAAGATTAGTATGTCTTCTCGGTATACTGACCTCTTTATCATTATAAAATAACTATTTTTAATCCATAATAAATACCTTGTTCTGATACCTATTTTATCTGATAGTAGAATAGCTGATCTCTAATAGACCATTATTATTCTATTTTTTTATTAAAAAAATTTTTCTTAGGTGAGACAACCCTTGGTTAACCTCACAAATTGCAAGGACCTTGTCCGCTTATAATTCCTTATTTTTTTATTTTTTATGCCTACGGCACCTGGTCTTCCTAGGTGGTCTCCCATCCAAGTACTAACCAGGCCCGACCCTGCTTAGCTTTCGAGATCAGACAGGATTGGGCTTGTTCAGGGTGGCATGACTGCAGACTACAATTTTTTAAATTTATTTTTTACAGTAATGTTGGTTAACGAAATCCAGTAAGTTTCAGGTGTATCTTTTATTTTTCGATTCATCTGTTTTTCATATTTAAAGTAGAATTTTCTAGAGAAAATCTGATTGAATCATTGGCTTTTTAAGTCAATATCACAATCTTTGCTTTTTAATCTGTGTCTTTAACCTAACCAAAGGGTATGTAATCTCCCCAGGAGAAAACTACATCCGATGACTAACTGCTCAGTGCAGGTGTATAGAGACTTGGCCTCAATTCAGGACAACTTTGAAGGGCTATGCGAGCTCAGAGTTCCCCATGGGATTGGATGAAGTCTCTCTTGTGACTAAGTCCCAGTTCAACTCTCCCTTTGTTACTTCTCCCTCCCTATTTCCTTTACTCCCTCACGGTGTAGTTCAGGAAAGTATTTCTAATAATCTTCCTGCATCCAAATCCCTCCAGAATCTGACCAAACATAGGCAGTTTTTAAATAGAGTTAAACATACACCAACTGTATATCTCAGAAATTCTAACTCTGGTTGTTTTCTCCTAAATAAATATTTCTTTCTCATAGCAAGATCATAACAGCCCCCAATTAGAAACAACCTAGATGTCTTTTAACAGGTAAATAGTTAAACAAATTTGATACATCCTTACAATGGAATTTGGCAATAAAAAATCGAATGAAAGACTGATATATGCAGCACAATGAGTGAATCTCAAAATCATTATGTTGAAGGAAAGAATTCTGACACAAAAGTGTTTATACTATATGGTTCCAAGTATATGAAGTTTGAGAAAACGCAAAATTGATCTATAGTGATAGAAATCAGAAATTTGGTTGCCTTGGATGAGGGAAGGTCAAATGGGAAATTGAATGGAGAAACTTTCAGAGGTCACGGCGAAGTTGTATGACTTGATTTTCGTGGTGGACACATGAGCATATGCACTTGCCAAAATTCGTGTAACTGTGAACTTAAAATCTACGCAACTTATTTTTTTAAATTAAACCTGAATAAAAAAGGTTAAAATTCAGGTGAAACTAAACAATATTGTTAATAAATGTATTGGAAGTTAGTAAAACCAGAAGAAAAAAAGGAAATGATGATCACAAAGCTCCCTTTTACTGTGGAGGAAGTTGGTTGCAATTCACACGGGGGACTTCTGCATTGCTGGTAATATTTCATATCTAGACTTGTGTGGTGGTTATATAGATTATATATTAGCTACATAATCACTGCTAAACTATACGTATATGCAGTTTTCTTTATGTATATTTGACACATAAAAATATATTTAAAACAAATATATTTAACAAAGAATTGGTATCCAGAACATATAAGAAACCTCTATAAACTAACAAGAAAAAGACAATGTACTATAAAAATGGGCAAAATAGATAGGAGTTTCACATGAAAAGAAGCACAAATGGTCCACGGGCACTTTTAAACAGCTTCGTTAAGATATCATTCACATACCATTTAATACATCCATTTATATTGTACTATTCAGTGTTTTCAGTCATGCGCATACTTACTTGTTAGCTATCCATCCATCACACCTCTTTCTCTCACTCTCCACCTCCCACACACACACCCCAGAATATAAGATCCTTGAGGGCAGGGACCTTGACTTATTCACCTGTTATGTCCTAATATCCAGAATGGTGTCTCAGAATAGTCAGCCCTCAATAAATATTTCTGAACTGACTGGGGTGCAGATAGTGGAGGTGGAGAGAAGTGAATTGATTTGAGGACTTTTCTAGGATCTGGAGATAGATGGAGTATCATGGATGACTCTCACAAATGGTTTGAGCCACCCAGTGGTAGTGACGTCGGTAACAGAGATGTAGAACGTGGTGGGACAGAGCAGGATCAAAGGCTCACAGTGGCTGGAGGAGAATGGTGTGTTGTAGCGAAATGAGCATGGAGGTGGAAGGCAACACAGCTGGGTTAGAATCCTGATTTTCCCATGTGACTCTGATCAGGCCACTGCCCATTGCTGGGTCGTTTTTGGTTTTGTGATGTGATAGATTTGTGCTCCACAATTTCTTGGTTTTGACATACAGAGTTTGGTAAATATTTCAGGACCTAAAGAATCTGATCCCTACCAGAGGGGAGGAGAGGGGGGAGGGAAGGGAGATGGGGTAAAGGGATCAAACATGTGGTGACAGAGAGTAATGTAATTATGGGAGGTGAACACACAGTCTCTCTCTCTCTCTCTCTCTCTCTCTCTCTCTCTCTCTCTCTCTCTCTCTCTATATATATATATATATATATATATATATATATATATATATGCCTTACTCTTAAAGCGTACAGCTGAAACTTATTGGATTTCGTCAACCAATGTCACCATAAAAATCAATCAATCAATTAATTAATTAAAAATAAAATAACATAGAAATAATCTGATCCCTTAATTGGCCTCCCGCTGGTAGTACGAACCTGTCAGTAACATCAGAGCATCATCCAAGCATGTCTGGGAGTTTCCGAGTGTGGCGTGCAGGGGCTTGCAAGCAAGTGTCTCACATATACTCAGCGTAGAACACTAGGTATACTCTTCCTTTGCCATTCCTGCCTCCTTCGTGCACTTTTGTGTCCAAAGAAGCCAGGTGAGGGCAGCTCCTTGCTCCTGCCACAACCTTGAGTTCCCCGCCCAACAGTGATGATAGGTTCACCAAAGGTGCCTATATATTTATATATTAATAAATTCTTATTTATATAAATTATCATTAGAACACATTATATTTATACATTTACATAAATCACACTATGCTATTATTAAGCAAATGAAACACATTTAGAATAGAATTTATTTTACATTCATATATATAAAGTGATGTGAACAATAACGATGATGACCATAGACATCATGATGAAGAAAATGCTTCCTTTGAGGAAAACAGAAGCCAGACAAAATAACCAAACAACAATGACATAGAAGGTGGGAAGAGGCAGCCAGAATGAAAATGCTATAAGATCTCTGTGCAATTTGGGAGGAGTGTAGAGATGATTAACTTTACATTTTGTTTAGTCAATTGTGCGTGTTGAATACTCAAGGGTAAACCACTCAAAAAAAATTTGAATGTGTAACTTCCAAACCAGTAGAGGGGAAAAGAAGGAAATAAAATTTAAAAAAAACTTGACTGGTCTGATAGATAGCAGGAAAGGAGAAAAAAAGAAGCATAGAAACAATGTACAAAATAAAATTGTAAAAATAGATCCAAATATAGCAATACTTACAATAACTAGAAACAGAAAGAAGGCAGAGAGCGGTGGGTCCTCCCTGGACAGAGCCTGGCCACTTCCGCTAGCAGAAGGTAGGAGGAGAGCACCCCTCTCCCCAGCTCCGGGCTGAGTCTACTGGGGTCCCTGGTCTCCCAGGGTCCTGCCACCTGGCCAAGCCTACCTGTGAGAAGGAGGGTGGATGGGGTCACATGTACCCATGGGCAGGGCTGCCAGAGCCTCTTTTAAGAACTGAGGGGCCAGAAAGGACACAGGTTTGACCCTAGACTTCTTCCTCTCTTTGAACCCTGGCTTGTTCCCACTTGTTACTGTTCTTTATTTTCTGTTTCTTTTTAACACTGTGCCTGTCACACAGCAGATGTTCAACACATTTATTTTAGTTAAACGAATGAATGTAACCGCATCTCCATTGTCTCCGTTGCTCAATACAGTAGATAGTTTGCAATCCTCTCCTCACCGGATAACTGCAGAATGTGACAATGATGGTGGCAGATGGTGTCCCTAGAAATACATCACCTGCACAGTGATTTGAGCCTGCAGAGCTGAAAGGAGTTTCTGATAGTGGCGTCTGAGTGGACTTGTGAAGCAAAGGTCCTGGGGAGAGGTGGCCTCTCCCAGAGGGTGAGACCAGTTTAGCAGAGAGAAGTGGCAACATTTGTATCTGCCGCTGCCTGCTAGCGCCCTGCCCGCCAGCACCCCACCCAGGGGCGGTCTGGCCTCAGAGGGCACCCGAAGGAGCCCCTGCCGACCGCTTTTCCCACCGGCCCTTGCGGCCATCCCTGTGTCCCTCGCCCTCGCTCACTTGACCACTTTGCAACTGATGCCTGGACCCAGAACCCCAACTTACAAATCCAGAAGCGCACGCTGACACGGGAGGGAACAGCAGGCCCCAGCCTCTGACCACTGTGCCTCAGCAGGTGCCAGGAAAGGCCACTTGTGGGGAAGACTATGCGAGAGCCCCATATCCGCAGCTCACGTATTTTGGCTATTTACAGATTCATCAGCAAAAAGATCACTTAGATGACATTTCTTCCCTGCTTACACTTTCCAGCGGCTCCCTACTTTGCTCAGAGTCAGGTCTGAACCCCTGTCCATGGCTCACAGGATCCTACACAACTAGTATGATGGCCCCCTACCCGGCCTTGCCTCCTGCCCTCTCCTCTTGGGCTGCAATCTGAGGCCCAAAGCGTCCCCACTCCTCCAGTAAGGCTCTCACCTGCCATGCTGGCGCCCCCTACGTACATTGCCTTTGCGCCCGTGAGCTTCTGTGGCCTATGAGGCCACCCCATGCAGGGGCTCAGGCGCACCAGGCCCTCAGCCCTCTGATGACCCAGTCATGGGATTGTGGGGTAACACCTCCTCTGGCTTCGCTTCCCCAGGTGCTTGGCTAAGAAGCCACTAAGGCTACATGGATCTCGGCCCAGCCTGCAGGACATGAACAGCTGGAAAGTGAGAAGATTGCAAGGCCTGAGAGCCCAGAGCTGTTGGCAGGGCCCTCAGGACCCTCCAAAGAGTCCCTTGAAGCAGCATTTCTTGTCATTGGCAGCCTTCTCTGATATCCCATGAGGCAGTTGTGTTATACAGGTCATTTGTCCCAAATACTAGCTCTCAGTCTCAGGTGGAAGGACCATGCAGGGAGATTGTTGATGTCCCCGCCAGGATTCATGGGAAGCTTTTTCCCTCTCAAAGCATTTTCAAACCAGGAATCTTCCTCCTCCTTCCCCCTCAGATCTTTTTAATTGTGGTAAAATACACCTGACACCAACTCTGCCATCCGAACTGTTCCTAAGTGTCCGGTCCAGTGGCATTAAGCGCAGCCATCACCACCGTCCGTCTCCAGAACATTTTCATCTTGCAAAGCTGAAACTCTGTCCCCATCAAACACTAACTTCCCATCCTCCTGTTCTTTATTTGTAAAAGTTATTTACATATGTTGTATATTAACGCCTTTTCAGATCTATGATTTGCAAATATTTTTCCCCTTTCCATAGGTTGCTTTTTCCTTCTGTTGTCTGTTTGTTTTGACGCGCGGGAGTTTTAAATTTTCACGTCGTCCAATTGGTCATTTTGTTGCCTTGCTCTTTGTGTCGTATCCAAGAAACCATTGCCATATCCAAAGTCACGAAGTTTCTCCCCTATGTTTTCTTCTGAGAGTTTTATAGTTTTACCACGTATGTTTACGTCTTTGTCCATTTTGAGTTATTCATTGTATATGGTATACGATGAGGGTCCAATTTTATTCTTTTGCATATAGATACCCAATTGTTCCAAGACCATTTGTTGAAAGTTCTCAGCTCTTAAAGAAAAAAGTGACAAGGAACAGGGTGCCCGAAGGTGACCGGATAACTGTAAACAAGGCCTTCCTTTTGCCGAGCCCCTCACTTGCTCAAGGAACCTGAGTAAGTTACTAAGCTCTTACTCTTTCACCATTTTTTCATTTATTCATTTTCCATTCACTCATTCATTCATTCATTCATTCAGTATGCAATGTCCAAACTCAGAGCTCACAACCTCCATAGAATTTAGAAGGTCCATATAATAAATGGGGAAAAATATTGTTTATATTCACTAACCTGTACCTGAAATTAGCATTGTGGATACTGAATGCAGGTGACCATACAGGAAGATTAACAGCACCTGTGACTTCTTCGCCAAGAGAAATCCCCGATATTTTCATGTTACTGTTGCAACAGTTCTGTCCAAATATCCTTTACACTTGTCACTACTTACAAATTACAATAATTATTAGACCTGCTCCTGTAGCTTATTATTTAATGCATCAATGAAGATACACGTATATTTTATAATATCACAATTGTTATTTTTAAAAGATTTTAAAAACCACATTTTAGTTTTTTTTTTTAAAAAAAAGCTTTCCTTTGTAATTCCACCTATTTTGTTTCATGCATTAAAAAAACATTATTCTGAGAAGGGGCCCCCCAGGCTTTCCTAGACAATCAAGGAAAAGGTGAAGGAACCCTGCCCTGTGTTGGTTGCTGGGGACACGGCCTCGGTTCGATCCCAGCGGCTGGGAGTGAGAGGGCACAGAGATGTGTAGAGACAACATAGTGTGGTGATTTCTGTGCCAAAGGCACCAGCAGTCTATGCAACTCCAAGCTGGCCGGCCACTGAGGAGTGGTCCTGCCCCGGTGACCCGTTTGCACCTGTTTGTGCATGTAATGAGATTCAGAAGAGGCAGCCCTGCCCCCTTGGCAGCAGAACCTCGGCTCCCCTTTCCCCTCTTCTGCTAATACCAGATATATTCAGCTGTAGGAGCGGAGATGCTCACTGGACTCTGGTAACTATGGAAATCCCAGGGTTTCCCTAGCAACAGCTCTAGTTCAGCTTTGTTGCTAGGGAACGCTGGGATTTCCTAGGTTGTCGCATTAGCAGGACTGCGATAGTCCTTGGGCAGAGGCATGAGCACTGTTGTGGGTCTGAGCCTCAGGGAATGGATGCTCCCCTTGGGACTCTGTCCCTTTTCAGGGCGCCCTGGGCCACAGACCAGTGAAAGCAGGATGCAGCTGGGTGAGAAGTCTTGAAAGGGGGATGAGGAGGAAGTGCTGTGGAGTAAGGAAACTAATTAGAAAAGTCCAGATGAGCCCAACAAGCGCCAGGAAGTGGAAGACACTGGTGTACGGGAAGTTTTTCAGTCTTCACATCCAGGACTTGGCCGTTCATACAGGATTATCATGTAGCACGCACCTGCCTGGTGTTAAGAGAAGGTCCAAGGTTAGAACTAAGGTCATCCTCATGGCTGTGCAACTTAGGCGGTCCCACAGGGCCTCGTGCTTAAAAGGGCTCTGCATGTTTGCTATAATGCTCTGTTGTCACCATCTCGAAATTCAATTTTTGAACAGGAAGCCACAAATTTTTATTGTGCGCTGGGCCCTGCAAATTATGTAGCCAGTCCTAGTTATAAACCCCGTTTTGCAAAGGAGAACACTGACCGTAGTGAACAGATATAGTTAGCCCAATTTCACATGTTGGGGAGCATGGCTTAGGGGCCACTGCACGTGCCCTGAGCTGCCTTCAGACGCCAGCAGCTGGAGGGTCTTGACCCAAACAGGCTTTCAGCATTAAAAGGCACTATTGGAGTCCCTGTGTAAGAAGATAGGGATGGCCAGAGTCATGTTCCCCTTATTTGTTCTAGGGGTTGAACAGAGAACGGGAGAAAACAAGGCTTCGGGGAACTCCCGATCTAGTAGAGGAGACAGCCAGCATTCATGAGATACAATTAGAATAAGGGCTGAGGCAGCAGTGAGTCCATAGCAGGTGATAGCAACGTTTGTTCTGCTCATGTCTTAGAAAGCCTCAGGAGGATGTCTACTTCCTGCTGTCCTAGGTCCTTTAGAAGGTGAATGTTTCTCCTCCCTTTGTCCCCTAGGCACTAATTGTTTGGCAACATATTGAGTGAGACTTCCTGTGTGCTAGAACCTAGGGTGACATCTGTTCTGGGCTGAATTGTGTCCCAATCCCAAATTATATGTTGAAGTCCAAACACCAGTCCCTCAGAATGTGACTCTATTTGGAGACAGGGTCTTTGAAGAGACAATTAAAGTTAAATGAGGCCCTTAGAGTCAGGCCTAATCCAATATGGCTGGCGTCCATATAAGAAGAAAAGATTAGGACACACATACAGAAAGACAACCACGTGAGGACACAAGGAGAAGACAGACATTTGCAAGCCAAGGAGAGAGGCCTTGGGAGAAGCCGACCCTGCTGACACCTTGATCTCATATTTCCCATGTTCTAGAACTGGTCTTTTGTTGCGGCAGCTGCAGCAGACTTATATAATATCCTTTGTGATTCCCAGTGCTATGGGATACTATGGCTATCTCACAGAGGAGGGACCCGAGACTCTGCAGGGCTAAGCATTTTGCTTAGGGTCACACAAGCTACCACACAGCCATACCAGGATGCCAACCCAGCTGGGTTTGCCCCCTAAGCCTGTGTTTACAGCTCAGCCAGCCTGGGTGGGTGACACACCAGCTCACTCTACTCAGAACAACCAGAAACCTTTCCTGGGAAGGCTTGTACCTCTGCTGTCCTGTGGGCTTAGGGACTCCTGGCATAGCTCATCCACCCCCAGGCCCGTGACCAGCACATTTCTGTCCAGGATTCCAGATTCTCAAAGGTGACGGGCATCTG
This sequence comes from Macroglossus sobrinus, assembly GCA_004027375.1. NCBI lineage: Eukaryota > Metazoa > Chordata > Mammalia > Chiroptera > Pteropodidae > Macroglossus > Macroglossus sobrinus. The sequence goes on from PVKZ01003191.1 coordinate 22,549, forward strand.
TCCCCCAAGCTGAGATCTCTGTCCTGGATGGAGCTTTTCACAGAAGGACTCAGGCCATATTGACATTGACTGTCCTAAAGACCAAAGAAAAGAGTGAATAGGAAAGGACTTTGAAAAGTGTCACAAAGCAAAATGGCAGCTGCATACGTTTTCTAAGTCCTCAACACTAGTGGGGACATCTTCCTTTAGGGTTCAAGTGGCTGCACTAGGAAACCCCAGATTCCACAGCCTTCATGTGGGGATGAGCAGTTCAGCCCCCTCTTTCTCTGACTCTCTCCTTTCATCCCTGAGGCAAACAAGCATCTCCCTAAGCAAAGAGCCACATACCCAGAGAAAACTATGGCACTCTCCTAGGAAACAAACACGACCAAGGGTAGTTAAGGGGAGTTTGCTTCTTTTTACACCAAAAAAAAACCCACAAATTAACAAGGCTTTTTCCAGGTATAATGCACATGCAATAAATTGCACAGATCGTTAACTGTAAAGCTTGATGAGAAATTGAACATATTTACACTCCTATGTAATCATCCGGGTCAAAATGGTAGCTGTGGTTTAAAATAGAACCTCCCTACCCCCGACCTCTCAGTGAGAAGGTCCCCACGCACCATGTACCAATTCTCGCCATGCCAGGTATTGAGCCTGAGGGTGCAGAGTTAAGGCACAGGGTCGGTGGAATAGGTGATCTGGCTAACCTAGCATGACCTGAGCTATGATGGAGACGACAAGGGCTAGGGATGCTCAGAAAGGCGTACAGATCCTGACAGTACGAGTCTCAAAAGACTCCCCAAGAGCACGTGACAGGTAAACTACGTCTAGTAGGATAAGAATGAGTCTGCTGGGGGGAGAAGGGAAGGAAGAGGACACCATGGACATAAGGATGTTTAGAGGCTTAGGAGCATCAAACAGCTTAGGAGAAAAGGTTCACAGTAAATACAGCGTAGGATGGCTCGCGGGGTACCATTTGGGGTCAGGAGCCAGAAATGATTATAGAGAAATGAAACTGAGTTCCTCGTCTGACTTAGAAGCTGTTTCTGAGGTCAGAACACTCAGTGCCTGTCTGATAGTCATGTCAGGCTTTATTGCTTGTGGTCAAAGGCACAATACACGGGACAAAGCACAGGGACAGCAGGATTCTCGCAGCAAATGTGAATCTCTGCCTGAAGAGTGACATTGCAGAGCAAGTTACATCGACAGAATTATCTGTCTCATAGATCTCAGCACAAATGGATCCCAATATGCAGGATTGGCTTAGCACTGATGTTTAAAGCAGTCAGTATCACAGACGTGTTGTTTTAAAACCTAAATGTGTGTTTCACTTCATTATCTCGCCATGTTATTTTCTCTCTCTTTAAACAGTTGTTTTATTTGGTCACTAGAATGTGTCTTTTAAGCTGTCTTAAATCCTTTCTGGAAAAACAAAACATGCACCTAGATAATTGCATACATACATGCATCAGAAACAATCCATCATTTCACGCCATCCCTGACATAAACCAAGGCCATGTCTTCTCTTACAATAGTTGTTTATTTGCTCCTGGCCCTGTACCGTGCAGTTTTGTATTTTCTGTTCTTCCTTCCCTTTAACCATTCAAACATTCTCAAGTCTCCCCCTTTAAAAAAATTCCTCCTCATGACCACTAACTACTATCCTTCTTTTCTTACTTTTTTACAATCAAATTTCTCAAAAATGTTCTGCATATATGACTCTACTTCCTCACCCACATTCACCCCTAACCTTGTGCAGTCTGATTTCTACAGAAATTGTTCTTACTAAGACACGCTCTCCCCTCGCTTCTGTGACAGTCCATCCCCTTGGGTTTCCTGCTTTCCTCATTTTCACTGTCTTTGCTTTGCCCCTACTCATCTTCCCATTTCTTGAACATCGAAGCTCCTGGAACTTCAGTCCTGGGTCACCTTCTCTTAGCACACTCACTACACGGTTACCCTAGTAGCACTCCCCATATATGTGACATCGGCGATGCTACATGTTCACCAAACACCATTTTCTTTACCTCCTTTACTGGCACCTGGACCACATTTCCCAGAATCCCTCAGGGTGCAGTGGAGTCATGTGACTGAGTTTTGACCAAAGGGATGTGAGAGAAAGAGACAATGACACTTGCAGGTCTTGGCCTCTCAAACCTCACACGTGGTCTTCCAAGATCTCTCTCTTCGCTCATCTGCCATCCAGGGGCAAAGAAGCCAGCGGAGACCTCAGAGTGTCTAGGGGCCTCTGGTGTGACTGAGAAGAAGGAAGCTTGGCCTTTCATAGCCTGTGTGGAGCAGAGCCCAACTCCAACTCACCCCTACTGATGCTGAACTATAACGTGAATGAAAAATAGTCCTTCATTGAGTCAGCTCACTGAGATACAGAGATTGTTTGATACCCAGTTAGTGTGCCCCCAGCTATGCTAATGACAAGCAAATATATGAATTCCAGGCCTGTCCACATCGTGCATGCAATAATGGACAATGGTGACCAAAATGATAGGCTAGAGAATGTCTTTCTTAAGCAGAGTGTTAGCAAGTCACAGAAATTCATTAATTCATTCGAGAGCACCCGCTGTGCACCAGACAGTGGCTAGGCTCGAAGGCTTCAATGATGAGCAAAGACAGATTCAATTTTCACTCTCAGATTATTTACCATGAACTGGATGCAGCAGCTCCTCGCATCTCCTTATTCTATTCCAGCTGTCAGAGACTTCCTTCTTCAGTGCTGGCTGCTTTCTACAGCAGACCATCCGTGAAACTGAAGCCGCCTCCCCCTCATCCCTGGAAGCCACTCATTTCCTCTTTGTGAAAGGGTACAACTGGATCTAACAGCACAGCACCCTTTCTCTTAAGAAATTTCCAGTCCATGGCCATGCTACCCTGAACAAGCCCCATCCCATCTGATATTGGAACCTAAGCAAGGTTGGGCTTGGTTAGTCCTTGGATGGGAGACCACAGAGGAAGACCAGGTGCTGTCAGGCGTAAAAAATAAGAGATTGTAAACTGACAAGGTCCTTGCAATCTGTGAGATCGACCAAGGGTTGCCTCACCTAAAAAATAAAAATAAAAAAAATTTTTCAGGGTGTTTTCTTTTATCATGAAAAAATATATACATAGCATAATATTTATCATTTTAACCATTCATAAGTGTACAATTCAGCGACATTAAATATATTCACGATGTTGTCTAACCATCACCACTATCTAGAATCAAAACTTTTTCATCATTCCCAGCAAAAGTTCTATACCCATTAAATAACAGCTCCCCCTCCCCCCTCTCCCAGCCCCTGATAACCTCTATTTTGTTTTCTGTCTCTATATATTTGCCTATACTCGGTATGTCACATAAGTGGAATCATACAATATTTGGCTTTCTGCATCTCGCTTGTTTCTCTAAGCATGTTTTTGGGGTTCAATCATACTAGAATATATCAAAATTTAATTCCTTTTTATAGCTGAATACTATTCCATTGTATATATACATCACATTTTGTTCATTCATCCTTTGACAGACACTTGGTTTTCCACCTTTTGGCTATTATGGATAATGTTGCTAGGAACATGGGTATACAAATATCTATTCAGGTCCCTACTTTTAATTCTTTGGTAAAATACCTAAGAGCAGAATTGTCAGGTCATATGGTAGTTCAACACAAAACCTTCTGAGAAACCACAAAACTGTTTTCTAAAATGGCTGCTCCATTTTACATTCCCACCGGCAATGTATCAGGGTTCCAAAGTTTTCACATTCTTTAAACACTGTTCCGTTCTGTTTATTATTATTATTATTATTATTATTATTATTATTATAGCCATCCTCCCATGTGTGAAGTGTCATTTGATAATTTTGTAAAACTACATACTTGTGCATGCATACAACCTTCTTTTAAGAAATTCAAAATCAGGACAAAAAAAAAAAGAATAAGTCCATTTCTCTGTAGCTCCCTCCAAGAGCCAGCCTTAGAGCTCTGGTGTCCACCTCATGCAGGATGCATTTCCTAGGATGTCCCAAACCTGTTCTGGGATGACCTTCTCCTATCACTTATAGCAATAGCTGTGCTCCTTTTTCTCTCCGAATTTATCTTCTTTTGTCTGGAAAAAAAAAAAAGGAAAGCAATTAGATAAAAAAAATAAATCTTTAAAAAAGAAAGTGAAAACTGTTGAACTTGAAAAAAATTAAAATAAAAGCTTTGCATGGTATTGCGTGAAAAAAAATTGGAAAGAGTCTCTAGCTTTTAAAGAACACAACTAACTGCCAAGCAGTTGCAAACTGGGAAACAGGCAGTCTTTGATGCGAGATCGCCCTCTGCTGGCTGTTATTAGTCAGGGCTCCCCAGAGAAACAGAACCCATTGGAGATGAGAGGAGCAGGAGGAGATTGATTTGTTATAAGGACTTGGCTCGCAGGATTATGGAGGCTGACAACTTTCAAGATCTGCAGGGTGAGTCAGCAAACCGGAGCCCCAGGAGAGTGGATGGTGTAATTCACTGAGAAAGAGCCCACGTTTCAGTTTGAGTCCAAAGGCAGAAAAAAGCCAGGTCCCGGTCTGAAGGAGGCCAATTTGCTTTTCTCAGTTTATAGATTCAAATGTTAATCCCATCCAAAAACATTGCCTCATGGAAACACCCAGAATAATGTCTGGCACCCCAAGGCCCAGTGAAGTCAACACATCAAATTAACCATCTCAGTGTCACGTGAGCCCTTTCGGGGACATAAACACATGGCAGGAAGCTGTAATGTATTTGAGTAATTGCATCAAAATTGTAAACAATTAAAATTCTTAGTAAGAAATTAATGATAGAAATCATGTAAGCCAAATTACAGAGGAAGATAATAGGATAAACCACCTCGTTTTGACTTAAAGTATGTAAGCTAATTGAACAAGGAATACAGTGTCTTACTCAGATTGCAGAGTGATGGAGTAGAAAGAACGTGAACTTTAGAGTCAGAAACTCTGAGCTTGAGCCTTGGCATCTGTGCTTAACCTCCCCGACGCTCAGCTGCTTCATCTGTAAAGTGAGGTGATAATAACCCCTGACCCTCGTTGATCATGCAAGGATCGGGCCCTTTCTAAACCATAAAGAGTTTGGGACATCTTGGGTCTAGGAGCTATAGGTCACCATCTCTGGAATGATCTACTAAACCTGGCCAGCAAGAGAGAAGAACTGACTATGGCTAAGGAAATGACCTGAACTTGGGAAAAAATAATAATGACATTTTGAAGTTCATAGTAATAGATGAGCTCGGGTAGACATCAGCCATGAGCTTAGATGAGAGGACCCGAGAAGGAAGATTCGGGGGGGGGGGCAAAAAGACAGAAAGCAAAATAGCTCACAAAACAATCTGCATCCACTGCTAGACACTATGCAGGGGAAGGTGGCTGCTGAAAGATGGGGATTCTGAAACGGGGAAATCATCTTCTATCATTTCAAATTCCAGATCGAAAGTTTCCCCAGAAATTCCCCAATCTCGAATAAACCGAACATGATTGTTTAAAAAAAATTAGCTATGTGGTTATGCAGAGAGATCTCTAACGGAGCTCATATGCGAAAAGATACATACTTCCGCCCTGGCACCCATAGGCGAGTCTCCACCTTGTCAACACAGCCTCCAGCGTGAGAATTCCAGTGCGAGGCATGTCACTGTCGTGCTCAGATCTCAGTGGTGATGCCCTGTTGCTCACAAACTATAACTCTGACTTCTGTGGTTCACCTTGTCCCTGACCTTCCCCCTGCCTCCTTCTGCAACCTGCCACTTTTCACTGTGTTTACTTTGCCCCAGCCACACGGGCCTTCTCATTGTTCCTAATTCATACCAAACCCTCTGCTGCCTCAGGGCCTTTGCACCTGCTGTTTCCTCTACCTGGGTACTCTTTCCCCAGACTCCCACACAGCTTAGGGTCTTTGCTTGAATGTCATCTTCACAGAGAGGTTTTTTTTTCCCTGACCACCCTGTCTAAAATAGTACCCTTTCCATATTTTTTTTAATTTTCTTAACCTACTTTATTTTCTTGAGATTTTTTTCTGACTCCTTCACTAGAATATAAATCCCATGAGGCCAGGGACTGTATTTCTTCATTTCAGGGTCTGAGTCAAAATAGATGCTCATTAAGTCTTTGCTGAATGAACGAATAAATAAATCAGTACAAAATAGAGAAGGAGAAAACAGATCTAATGAACGGATTTAAGAAAAAGCAACAGCATTGATCCCAAATAATAATTTCAGTGAGGCTAAAACTAAAAATGGATTGAGAGTTTCAGAAAAAAATGCTGAAGACAGAGAAGAAAAAGGCCTTTTCGTCGTGTAAGCAGGGGAAAGAGCAACTTCTTGGAAGAAAATAAATCCTCTTTTGTTGGCATTTTCCTTGAAGAAGATTGATTGTCGAGCTAAAAAAGGCTGGAGGGGAGGGAGGGGAAAGGGCCGGAAATCCAGGCAAATGGCGAAGTTGCCGGATCCCGGAGGCTCTGAGTAGCTAATGATTACTCGGAGGTCTAGACAGGGACAGCAGGACAGCTTCATAGAGCTCCCCAGGCCCCAAAGCGGCAAGGAAGTGGCAGTTTCAGGCCCTCAGGCATGGCAGGCAGGGCTAGGAAATGGCCAGACCTCAGAGAGTGCCTGTGAGGACAGAAAATGTCAACACCAGGTGGCCTCCTCAGGTGTGTGTGCGCGCACGCACGCACGCACACACTCACACACTCACACTCACACTCTCAATGACACCATGCTATGGGTTTGTATAGTTCTCACCATGTCCTGAGAGGCGATGTCCCGTTTCAGGGTAGTGAGTATAAATCTTTTTTCAGTTCATGGACTATTTGAACAAATCTGATGAGGAGCGCCTGCCTGCCTGTAGCCACAAACTGTGCACGCTGTTTCAGGAGATTTAAGAATCTCCTCAGGGTAATTCGTGACCTCCTGAAGTGTAAGCATCCCGGGTGAGGAGACTCCATTGTACCGGAACACCCCTGAATCACACCACCAGGATAAATGATGGAACTCCTGAACCCTAGAGTTGAGAATTACACCAAATTCTGAATTTATTCATTCGACAGATGTTTATTGAATGCTTGACACACGGCTCTGTTCTAAGCCACTCAGATATATGTTTATTTTATCCTCAGGTGAGTTTTATTAATAAGGCCCCTTTGACAGATGAAATAAATGATGTAACTTGCCAGAGATCATGTAAAGTAGTGGTCCCAGCATTTTTGGCACCAGGGCATGGTGCTCCTATGAGAATCTAATGCCAGATGATCTGAGGTGGAGCTGAGGCGGTGATGTTGGCGCTGGAGAGCAGCTGCAAATATAGATGATGCTTTGCTCACTCACCACTGCTCACCTCCTGCTGTGCGGCCCGGTTCCTAACAGGCCATGGACCAGTACCAGTCTGTGGAAAGAATCTCTTTTTAACTGTATAGGGCAGTTAGAAACAGCAAGCGTCCCACTGCCATCCAAGACTCTGTCACTTGCCTCTACTAACCTTTCTTTTCTGATTCATTCGTGGTCACTAGCATACCCATTTTGTATGAGTAATTGCACAAATATTTTCCCATGAACACGGCCTCTCAAGGAGGTGGCCTCACATGCATGTGCAAGCTTTCAGGCAGCGATGACGCGCACCCCGATGTGTCATGGATGTCGCAGGACAGGCCACTTTCAGCGTCCACGTGTGAGAGTTCTGCAGCGGATACTCCAAGGCCAGGCTTTGTTGCCTCAGCATCACCATGCTTACTTCCGGTCAGGACATTTGGGGTAACAAAGGAAATTTTCCAATAGGATGCACAGGTTTGCTGGGGCTGCCGAGACAAGGTACCCCAACTGGCACCTTAGACAACAGAGAAACATGTTGCCTCCTCGTTCTGGAGTCCGGAAGTCCCAGATCAAGGTGTCGGAAGGACAGGTTCCTTCTGAGGGCTGGGAGGGACACTCTGTTCCAGGCCCGTCCCCTTAGCTTGCAGATGGCTGTCATCTCTCTGTATGCTCACAGGGTCTTTCCTCTATGCAAGCCGCACTGTCTAAATCGCCCCTTTTAATAAAAACACCAGTCATATTGGGTCAGGGCCCACCCTAAGGACCTCATTATAACTTGGTAAAGATCCTCCCCCCAAACAGTCACATCCTGAGGTACTGGGGGGCTTAGGATTCTTTTAAGGGAACGCAATTCAAACCATAACAAGAGATAAGGGTCAGGGGAAAAAAGCCCCACAGAATGCTAGCATTTTTTAATGAGCCAATAAATCCTTGCTAGAGGATCAACAGGGTTAGTAAATGAGCAAGCCGGCTTGTGAACGCAGCATTACAGCAGACACAAAGCGCAGCTATGAAGAAATCAAAGGCACATCTGTGCTCTCCTTCCCTCGAGAAACGTTCAGTGTAGTCGCGGAGTCTCGGTAAGGTCATGTAACAGGTAAACAAGTTCCTCTGCACACGCTCAGAAATGCAAACATGTCATTTCAGTCTCTTTTAATTAGACCTAATCAAGCGTCCAACCAGACAAGCTATCATTCGGGCAGTGTTCGCCCTTGGTGGGTTTGCTGAAGGGTCCGCAGCCCCTCCAGGGATTTCTCCGCTGTGGCATCCTCCGCATTACACTCCAAGGCTGTTTGGGCCCACAGCCCTCTCCAGGCACCAAGAAGCTCCAGTTTGAACCACTTTTGGACGCCAGATGATTCGGTGCCTGGAAGGCTTTCTGTCCTGGCGCTCCACCTAGTGGCAAGGGACATATCTGCAAGGCTGCTTTCTCAGAATCCCACGGGTCCTCTCTACTCCCAAACCAAACCTTTTCTAGAAGGAAGGAACTCTCAGGGGGGAGTTTCATAAGAAGAATACAGATTTAGGGAAAAGATGGGGACAGTGTTTCATTGGGGACAATGGCAGAGGCATAAGTACTTGTATAGAAATGAACTGTACACCAAGGAGAACACACATAGACACTTATTAAGGACAGAGCAGCCCAAGTTAAGGAAAAAGAAAAACAGGCTAATGGACAGTGATCATAGGCGGCTGAAAGAGGCGGGCCAGCTCTACGTGAGGCTGTGGCAGGAACAACAGCCATTGCGTGCCCACCAGGAGGCTGGCAGCACTCTAAGCGCCCAATATTTGTAGCTTTCTTGACCTCACAGCACCCCTGTTTTCTAGATGAGGAAACTGAGGTTCAAGACAATTAACTAGTGTCTCCCAAGGCCATAGCTGCTGTGTAGAAGAGTTGGGATTTGAACTACGTATGACTGAGCAAGATAATGGCATGAGAAAGACAGTACCGCAGAGCATCTTGGGAAAAGACAGGACAGAGAAAACAGCTAAGAGGACATTATGGCGATCCAAATTTGCTTGGAGGCGGTGGCTTCAGAAATGAAAAAGGATGGGAGATTTTGGTGACATACTAGAGGTTCAAGGCAAAGAGGAGAGAGGAAATAAAAATGGCAACCAGACAGAAAAAAAGGGGAAAGATGGTGGTTTAGAGGATGCTCGGATCGGGGTCAGCAGGGAAAGGCTGGAGAGAAGGTGATTTGGCTTCCAGATACATCAAGTTCTCGTCGTGATGCTTTTTGAAATGGGCTCAGAGCCCCTTCGAGTTTTAGACACTCCTGATGCCATCTCCAGGATGCCCTCACTGCTTCACTATGATCAATGCAGACTGATTACTTTTGCTACAATTGAAGATGCACAATATTTCAGCATCTTCTAGAATATTGGATGTTGAGCTGAGCAGGTCATCAGATGGGGAGTGGCAGAGGGAGCCACTTGCTGCAAGACACTTATCACTCAGCCCTGGAGGGCTTATAAAAAGGGTAGCTCCTAGACAGTGGGGGAACTAGCATTTTGAGGGAGCGTAGCCAGAAAGCAAGCAGTTCTAGTCAAAGCAAAAAGTGACTAAGTGTGTAGTGGGATGACTACTGGCTGTTTTCTATGGAGGTGTAACTGAGTTGTACTCATCAGTAAAGCGGCGTTTGGAGTGTGTTACTCCCTTTGAGCGTGCTGCCAAAAATTCTAGCATTTGAAAGTGTGACACAAACAAGAATTTAAAATCTGATAGAGGCCAAAAGGACCTCAAGGGGGCCCCCCTTGGGCAGTCCACGTGCATTTCCGCCCTTCTGTGTCTAGTCAGAGGTCCGGGTCCAGCAGCAATCCTGTGTCTAAAAGGACAGGAACTGGCCTAGCTTCCTTCTTTAAACAACTTCCTTAGACTACTCACCTCAAGCCTGAGCATGGCCACCAACGAATCCAGCTGTTTCTGACAGTTGCAACATTTGGGAGCCAAGAAAAAGGCTCATCTACCAGAGAGTTCTTTCAGGGAAGCTTGGCATGTCCCTGTGTTAGTAGGGAGGACCACAAGGCCCAACGGGAACTGATTTTTCCCTCCCATCCATCCCTCCTTCCCTCTCCTATAGCGTCTATTCCCTCCATCTCCCTGGATCTCTCCATATCCTCATAGGGACTGACGCCAGCTCCCTCTCCATCCCCATCCATCCATCCTCTATACCTCTGTGCTCCAGCTTTGTATGAAGGCCCTTCCATTCCCTCTCCATTCACAACCCTGCCACCTCCCTGTGATTCTCTGGTCCATTGTACATCAACTAACTTCAGCTCCCTCTCCTTCCGAACACCCAGCCAAACACAGAGAGCCCCTCTCACTCTCTGGCCCCCCAAACCCCTGTACTTCTCTACCCCAGCCTCAGGAACTAACCTCTGCTCCCATTCCCCTCAACTCCACCTGCACACCCCTGGTCCAGCCCCACATGAAGGCACCTCTGCTCCTTCCTCCTCCCCTTCCCCCCACCTCCCAAGGAGCTCTCTGGTCCATGCTCACATAAACCGATGTCTGCACGCTGTGTGTCAAAATTTCACCCTCACTCCCCTACACCTCTCTAGGCCACTCCAACATCAACTGACCCGTGTACCATTTCCCTTCCCAGCACACCTGGTTCCGGCACATCTCTCTGCTAGGGATGGACATGAGCTAACACCTGCTCCTTCCTCCTCCCCAAAACCTCCAAGCCCCTCCAACTCTGGTTCATCTGCAGTGAACTACCTTTCGTCCCCTTTACCTGCCTCCCCAATCACTCTTTCCTGCCCTCGTGGACTGACTGTTGGTCCCTCCACTTCTCAGTCCCACTCACTCCCCAATACCTTGCTGATCCATCCCCAATTGAACTGACCTCTGCTACCTCCCCCGCCTTACCCCGCCCTACTCCCCCTCCACCTGCCTGGTCCCCCCTCAAAGGGCTGACCCCTGTTCCATCTCCCTCTCCCTGACGATCCCCTGAGCTGACCTCTCCCTGCCCATCCTCCTGAGCTGATCTACTCTGCCTCCTCCATCTCCCTGGTCCAGCCCCACAGAAATTAACCTCTTCTACTTCTCTGTCCTCCCAACTCCCCTACCCCTCTTGCTCCAGCCCCATGGTGAACTGCCTCCTGCTCCTCTCCCTCCCCATCCCCCTCCACTCGCTGTACAACTTCAACATCATCAGCACCTGCCCTGACCTCTCCTGCCATTCCCTCCGCATCCTTCCCATCCCCTGCATCTGTATGGTTAAGCCCCATAAGAACTGACCTTGGTGCCTCCTGCATTCTCCTATGCCCCTCTCCTTGCAGCTCTCTTTTCTGCCTCCATATGAACTGGCCCCAGTCCCCTCTCCACCTCCATCTTCCCGACCCCTTCCCGTGCCCCCATGACTCTGCTCCAGTCCCTCATACACTGTCCCCATCCCCTCCACTGAGCAACTATCTCAGAATGCCATGGGGCACGGATATGACCAACATCTTCTGCTTATGTTGATTCTCAGGGATAACATGTCGCTTGCCAGTCTCCCTCCAAGAGATTTGACTTTTTCATTTATGAAAACATTAACCAGGAGATAAGAATGTTTCCAAGGTACCAGTCAATAGTAATATTAGAAGTAGGGCCCGGTCTATTCACTCCTTTCCAATATTGTATGTCTTTTATCAGATCGTGTGCCTCTTATGAGAAACAGCTACATGACAAAAGTCAGGTCTTGCCAGGATATGCTATCAACTCAACTTTGGGGACAGTGATCATAAAAGCTTCGTGGACCCACCTTTAACAACAAAGCTTATGTGACAGCCATACCAAAGGAATGACCGTGTGAACAAACACTTCTCAAATGCCTCCTTTTTGGACACCACAAAGCCAGGTCCTTTCTGTACATTTCCATCGGACCGCCAGCGATTCTGAGTTAAGCACAACTGTTGTCCCCATCACACACACAAGGACTCTGAGGTACCCAGGGAGGTCGCTTGCCCCCAAATTACCCAGCCAGGAAGTGGTGGAGCCCATGTGGGAACCAAGGTCTGAGGCCACTCTGGGCTCCCCCGCATGTGCCCCGGTGTTTTCCAAGGAGACGCCCCTCTGCAGGAGACTCATCTGGGGGTCCTCCAAGTCCTCTAGGGTGCCGGTGTCCAGGGAAGAGGCCCAGGGTCACCTCTATTTAATATGCTCCCCATCTAGTATTGTCAATTGAAATACAGTCACACCCAGGTAAAGTGGGATTTCAGGTCAACTATGAGTAGAAGATAGCAAATTCTAAATGGGATATATTTGTCCTAAAAAAAACCCACGTTGATCTGAAATTCGAATTGACCTAGATGTTCTTTTTGTTACCTCCATCAGACAGCCCAGTCCTGGAACTAGCACACCCCCAGTCGTTTGAAAGCCCTTCCACACCCCCAGTCGTTTGAAAGCCCTTCGCTCCAGGCTGTGTGTGGGTTAACGAGCATTCCTCTCTTATTCATTTTCCATCCCCCTTGCCCCTTCTAGCTCCCCACCCTCAGCCTGGGGCTACCTGCCAGGGCTTCTCTCATAGGTCGCCTTGTATGGAGCTAGGAGGGAACTGAAGGAGGTTACTCAGCCCAACCCGACACCAAAATTCAGAGACACCATCCAGCAAATAAACTGACCTGAGATTAGCTGAATTCAACCTGGCTTTCCCCGATCTGTCCAAGCACAAATTAACCAGTAATTCTTTTTTGGCCTTACCCTTTGCCAAAACTATTTTTAGGGGCATCAATTAGGCTTATGAGAAATGGAAATTCTACTAATTTTACACACTGACCCATTCCCAAGGCAAGAACCAATAGTATGCCAGTAGCAAAGGATAATTTTGTCTTCTGCCCACAGTCTGGTCAGGAGTTAGGGGTCTACCAGGCTGCCTTCAACACAATGCTTTAGAAGATTAACTCAAAGCCAAGGCTAAAGAACTCATCCTTAGAGAACAAGAGCTCAAAATAAGAAAGGCTTTATTTTTAAGACAAAACCAAATACCACACACACACATCCAAGTGCAAGAGAGAGAGTTCACTGGATTTTTTTTTAAAAGAGGAAGCTGCACTCAGGTGTCAATTAAAACCGGATGCATCAAAGAGATGCCCGCTGCTTGTGGTGACCCAGGTACAACATGTGCTTGTCTAAGAAATCCTCCTGTGGTGGCATAAACGTGAGTGCACGACAAGAGTAAAGAGATACAAGGCAGAATGGCAGGTGGGCAAAAGCTCTGATACCCTTTTCTCCACTCTGATGTGCTCTCTCGGCTCTGGGGAATTAAAGTAACCAGCGGGTCACCTTGGAAAGAGCTTTACTATCAAAAATCGCTTTCAAAAACCTAACATAGATTTGGGTTATAACTAAAGTTATACAGGGAGGTAAGTGAGAGGGGAAACAGTTTGTGTTCTCAAAAACCAAGGTTCACATGATGGCAGGCACTAACTCTAGTGACGTGTGCCTGCGGCAGGAAAGGGGACAATGATGTTAATAAAGGCTGGTCTTTTTCATGATGCGCAGGAACTCTTGCTCGTTGACTTCTCCGTCTCCGTCTCGATCAGCTTCATCGATCATTTCCTGCATGACAGCAAAGAATCAGGTTAGATTCATCCATGACGACACTAAAATGGGACTAAGCAATGTGAAGAAACAGCTGTAGTCCACCCAGTGCAAATGTGCTGTTTTTTATAATAGCTTGGTTCCTGAAAAGTGACCGGAAATCAAAGTCATACTTTATCACACCTATCTCCCAAAAAGGAGCTCAGAGATTATCTTGACCAGGGAGGATTCCTAACGCCTAAAATTGTAGGTAAAATTGTCCATGTGTGCATTTTTCTGGGAGCAGGGTCCAAAGGTTTGTCACACTAGCGAAAGAGAAATTAAGTGGTCAGCAGAGGGACAAGAAAACACTCATTGTCCTTCCAAGTGGCACTCACATCAGAGAAAATGTAACTCAGAAAAGTCACCCAGGACACCCAGTAGGAATTCTGCATTCTGATCTGACACACGACCAACCTGCAACTCCTCATCACTGAGGTTCTCGCCCAACTCCTTGGCAACACGTTTTAGATTTTTGAATGAAATCGTTCCGGTTTCGTCGTCATCGAAGAGCTTGAAAGCTTTCAGGATTTCTTCCTTGGTGTCTTTCTCAGACTGAACAAATAAAACATAAAACACATGAGTATGCAAACACCGCAGCTCCTCGTGCCCCATAGCCCCACTGCCTCACCCCTCCGCCCCACCTCTACATCACCGTGTGACCTTGGTGATGACCTTCACGACATAGGTCCTAGGTCACAGGAAATCACACATCATCCAGGGTGAAAAAGAGAACAAACTCAACAACATTACAAACCCAGAGGCTAAAAAGGAATATAAAGGACTGCACTGACAACGTTCTGTTTGTATAAACTGTTGAGAAACTGGATTTGTTTTTAAATAGAGAGGGTTGAGTTAAAATTAGGTGAAATATATTCCTTAAGCTGGTGGAAGAGGGATCTTCCCGGTGGAGGGGGCAGAGAGGACAGAGAGGGCTCATTTAGTTGTCATGAGGTCACAGGGAGTTACTGGGATCCCAAGTAAAGAAGAAAATCTCCAAAAGCTCAAAGTCCCCCAGATTCCTGAAAAGTAGCTAAAGATAGAGAGAAGGCCTGATAAGAGCAATTTGGAAAAAACCTTGACTACGGGACAGTTTTATTGGGTGGTTACAGAATGTTAAGCTCCTTGATCTCTTATAAAGAACGGTACAGGTGCAATTAGATAATTTTCAAGCGACAGAATTATTAGAGCAAGAACGGACTTGAGCCCTGGGAAACATGTCTGAGACGCTGATGGAGTTGCAGGTGGAGCATAGATGAGCCACATGGGGAGGAGCCGGGAAGCCAAAGAAAGAGCAATGGCCTGATGGGAACACACTTCCTGGGTGGGATGATACCAGGGGAGTGACATCTTATAGTCCCTCCTGACCCCCTGGACTCTTTAAAAGAGGGACAACTAAGAGACTAGAGAATGGGTGAATTCAAACTTGGAAATGCTGAAAGACCAGGTCCCCAGTGCAGTAAAACACACAGCCACTGAAGAAACGCGCCCTCAGGCTAAGGCAAATGGGACGGAAAAGAATTTTGAACTTTATTCACCTTGTTAAATTGTGAGACATTAATAATGTTGATGTTTATAGGTTTTATTGCTTGTGCTTATCACATCGACATACCAGCTAGAGAAAGGTAACAGCAAAAAAGGTGACAGCAGTAATATGTTCACTACTTGACAGAGGGTGAATGACTTTTCTGTGACTTTGTGGCCTTAAAGAAAGTGAAGTAGAACCTTAGCATCCTAAATGTGTATGAATTTTCTTCAATAAAGACATTTTAATATCAAGATTGAAATGTGTCCATTATGAGTAGAAAATATGCTGATTATCTTAGCTAACTTACCATTTTCTGAGTCATCACGGTCAAAAAGTCACTAAAGTTCATTTTTCCTGTCCCCTCCTTATCTATTTCACTTATCATTTTCTTGATCTCTTCTTTTTTGGGTTCAAAGCCCAGTGCTCTCATTGCCACCTGCAGTGAAAACAGGATCATCTCAATATGTACATCTGAACCTAGCAGGAGCAAAAATGACAGTGTTGGGAGCACCATGCCAGCATCTGACACAGTCATGTTAAAATGATTGGGAAACACTATCACCATTATGCAAATAGATATTTGCACTCATTTTATTTAATAACACTTGGGGTAAGCGAAGACAGGAAAATAGCACAGTACATTCTTCCCTTGTTACTTTTTTCGGGAAGAAGAGGGCAAAAGAGATAGAGCAGTGACAGGGAAAGAAGACACAGAAGCAGAGGAAAGGCAAGGCAGCAGAGCAGGAATGTACAAGGCTTGCCTTAAGTTCTTTAACATCTATAGTCCCAGTCCCATCAGCATCGAAGAGATCAAAAGCTTCCCGGATTTCCTGGGTCTGAGCTTCAGTGAGCTCCGGCTTAGGACTCATCCTTTTTCGCTGGGAAGTTGATGCCATGTTTGCCTTCTTAAAGTTAGAGGCCTTTAGACATTTAACAAACACATAAGCACAATATTATGTACTACAGTCCATACTTTAAATAAAAGAGACAAGCATATCTGTTTTTAAAATCGTTTATATCAACCAATCCCAAAGTTTTGATTAACTGGAGAGGGAATAGGGATTACTGGGGAGGACAATGGATCTTTCCATTCACCTCTGTCCCTCCCTCTTTCTTTATTATTGTTTCTGGAAGCAAGGAGATCCCTTGTACTTTTGGACCCCTATTTTTTAAAACCACCTGAAAGAGTGCTAGCTAGCCAAGCAATGAAGTATAGATAACTGTACAGATAATAAGCTCTCCTCGAATTTGAGGATCTTAATTCTAGAAATGTCCCTACAATGCCCACTCGTGGTACTGTTTCCCTCTAAGTGTTGTGACTTTCTAATTACTTTTAGATTTGACCAAATATTACTAAGTTGTTAAGATGTACATTCTGTCAATATCGAATAATAAAACTCAATTCACTTGCACATCTGTGCTTTCCCTAAGAACCTCAGAGTGTCTCCCAAACGGCCTTATATTTAAACTTTAAAATGCGCGTTAACAATCAAACGTCATAAACCCACCCCCACCCCCACCCCACTCCCACCCCACCCCCACCCCAGCACTGTGCAGAAACTTTGGTAGAGCAAGGAGGCCAGGAGGCCAGCGTCTGAGAGGGCTCGGGATTTGCAGAGAACCCGCGTCTTCTCCCAGGAACAGGTCACCGAGGGGGCTGGGGGAAGACCAGGGGAATCCGAGGGGCTGAGTGCGGGGGGACGGGCTGTGTGTGAAGGGGAGGCGGCGGCGAATTGCAGGCCCAGCAGGGTGGCTGGCACCTCTTGCCTGCCTTTCCGGAAAAGCTATCAGAGGAAGGAGGGGCGCACCGAAGCCATGAATGGTGCAAGAGAGATGGCGGGGTTGGCCGAGGCCTGGGAGGGGATCCGCGTTTGGGTAAGGGGTGCTACAGGGTAGCCGGAACTCACCATCGCCGACAGACACCTCGGCCCGTTGTTAAGGTAACCGACGTATACACTGACTCGGCGCAGCTCCCACCAACCCGCGCGCGCCACCTCGCTCCCCATTGGTTATCCGTTTGGCGCCGCCGCTCGCCATTGGCTCAGGGCTGGAGTGGGTGGGGCCAACCTGAAAAAGGCCCGGCCCAGGGCGGGGAGTAGTGCGCAGGCGGCTGAGCCCTGGCCTCATTGTTTGCGTCACGCCGTGAGCTCAGATTGGCTGAGCCGGCGCGGAGCCGAGCCAGTCGGGGTGGTGGAGGAGCCTCGGCTGATCCTCGACTCACGCGGGTGGAAAGAAAAGGGTAGCTGTCGGCAGCCGGAGCGGTGGGTGCTGACTGCGGGTTCGCTGAGGCCGACCAGGGGGACATCTACAGACAAGTAAGGGTCATGGCCTCGCCCGTGGAAGCCGCCTGGTGTCGGCAAGGGGGCGGGAGGGCAAGGAGTGGGTGTGTCGGTTCGAGTCGGGGCTTTCAACTGTGGGCTAAGACAGAATTAGGATCGGAGTGCCTCCGAAGGGACGGAATATCGTAACTTTACGTGTTGGAGTGGAGACCACTCACGGGGCAACTGAAACCCAGAGAAGGGACATGCCGAGCATTGTCACACTGGTTCGAAGGGCTGGGACTTAGAAGCCGAATTGGCTGAGGCTCTTTCTTTGAGGGTGTAGCTTTGAGAGCATCTCTCCAGACCAGGTTCCAAGAGAGGATCATTTGAGTTCTCTCTTGGCTAAAAGCAGCCCCGGAAAGTGAGCTGAGGCTCCTGGGAACGGACTTTGAAGGGAGTGAAGGACACGTGAGTAAGTATGAAGGGGAAAGGTTATCAAAATTCCCTCTTTTTGACACCCAAACACTCAGGTGGATTGGGAGGAGCGTTCCAGGCAGACACACCCTCACGGGCCAGAGTCGCGAAGGAGTTTGGGGAGTGCGAGGCACGCCTGGAGAATCACAAGGGGGCGTGTACGGGGCTTTGTGGCAAAACAATGCAGCAGTGACGCTGGAGGTCCAGGATGCGCCCTCCTCGCCAACCCCGCCCTCCTCGCCAACCCCGTGTAACAGTTGCTCTCAGCCCTTACTTGCTTCCCCTCTGGGCACTGGGGCAGTATTTAAGGAGGCAGGGGACAGAGAGTAAGTTTCTCAGGCTGACAAAAGCCTGCGGTGTATTAGCATTCCTTAAATGAAAGTGTTCACCGACCTTCTGCCCTTTGCCCTCTGCCCCTTTGAGCATGAACCAGGTCCAAAACCTTTTGGTCATATCTGATTGTTTTTTTGTCTCCTCCGGGTTAATCAGCCTCCAAGTTCGGTCAGCTCTCCCCGTTAAATACCATTTCTTTTCTTCTTTTCCACCTCAGCCTCTCCTGACTAATCCAAGCCCAAGTTCTCAAGTTGGTCTGCAAGGCCTGGCGTGACAAGCCCCCTCCTGTGCCATGGGACCTCCAGCCTTGGGACACGGGCTTCCTGGCTGGGCGTTGAATGCGCAGGCGCACTCTTACCTTAGAACTTTGACTCCAGCTGTCTGCCTCCTTGGTCCACTTCTTTCTCCCGTCCAAGTCTTTGCTCCACTATCACCTTCTTTCTCACTGAGCCACCCTAAGCACCCTGTCCAGCACACCCAAGCCCCACACCTACCTCTGCTTTTTCCCCCTAGTGTCACTTTCTAACCTATGGTATATTTCACTTACTTATTTGGTTCTTTATCGTTCATCCAGTGGGAAGTAAGGGCAGGCATCTTTGTTTTGTTCACTGCTGGCACTCCAGCACATGCAACAGTGAGGGGCACATATTAGGTGCTCAGTAAACTTTGGCTGAAAGTTTGGCTGGAAACAGTTCCTCTGTTTCCAGCCTCTCGCCTCTCCAGTTCACCCTGCTCTGCCACGTTAAGCTTCCCAGTGAACAGCTCTGGCTTTTAAATCTTCAGTAGTTTCCCATGACGACAAAGTCCAGACAGCCTGGCATCTGAGCCTCCCGCCCAGGTTTGCCCCTGCTAGTCCTTCTAACTTTGTGTTCATCCATACCCGACTTCCCAGTCAGTCCGCAGGTTGCAGCTTGGCAGAGGAGAAGGAATAAACACAAGATCTGCTTTAGCCGTGTGCTGGCTGTGTGACTCTGGGCAAGTCGCTTGACCTCTCTGAGCCTCGGTTTTTCATCTGTTGCATAAGACCAGTACTATCTTTCTAACTGGATGTTTTTGCATCTTAATGGTATAATATATATAAAAGGGCCTGGCATTTAGCAGGTTTTCAGGTAATACAAGAGAAACAGTAACCGAAGCACATGAGTGCCATGGGAAAAGCCACAGTGCCAGAGATGGGTTTTTGTTGTAACTGGTGAATGAGGTTATTTAAGTGGCCTCCTATTCTGCCTCTAATGCAAGTAGACGGAGAGTTGGGGCTCCGTTATGGCAGCCTACGTCACAGAAAATGTGGCTGAGGACTCCACCTAACAGCTACAGCCGAGGTTCACCTCTTTGTGAAAACTCAACAGGGGGTTGGCAACTGCGCAGACACTCACAGCTAAGACATGTTTTGGTTTATGTAACATAAATGTCTGTCTCTAGGTATGTCTTCAGGGAAAAAGGACTTCGCAAACAAGACCCTATTTGAACCTGAAATGGAACAAGGTGACAAACCAGTGACAGACCTGGTCACAAATACACTTGCGACAGAGGACATTCCAGAAGTGAGTATTGACACAAAAAAGTCAGCCAGAACCAGGTAAGGGGAAAGGCAAGCACATACATACCAGTGAGCCACTGAGAGTTAGCTGTGGGTTAAAAATTCTATTTGGTCCATTTATTAAACCAATTAATGTTGAGTATTATTTTTTACATAAGGTGTATATCTTTATTCAAGGTTTCAGCTACTTATTGCTGTGCAACAATCCAATCTCAGAACATAGTGGTTTACACCAACACCCATTCCTTCGGTCATGATTCTGTGGTTTTGGAGGAGCCACAGTGAGGGGTTCCATGTCTGGTCACCTGTGTGCTCATTCCCACAGCCACAGTCACGGGGACCGCCTGAGGTGGCATCACACACCCAGCAGTAACTGCTGGCCGTCAGCTGGGTCCCAGCAGGCTAGACTGGGCTTCTGGGTGGAATGGCAGAAGCCTTCCCCGGGGGCGACAAGGGCAGTAGCCAGGCCTCCTAAGGTTTAGCGTCTCAAGGATCAGACGGGCCTCTTGGAAGCTGCCGTGGTCGGGGAGGTGCACGTGGCGCGGAAGGTAAGTTCTGATTCGTCCACCGACTCAGCTCGGAGAAGGGAAGCAAAGCCCTGGGCCTGCCTGGCTGACTGGCAGCTCACCCATCCTCACTGCGGCCCCCTCAGCGGGGCCCATCGACCGCAACAGACTTGGCTATACGAAGGCGAGAAGGGGTTCGGTGGCGAGCCCCAAACCACCCAGCCCAGCCCCGCAGGGTCGCGGAGGTAAAGGGCCTGACTTTCTCCTGCAAGTGTGGAAACTATGCTTTTCCCCTCATGTTTTAAGTGCACGCTGCCAGTTGCATGGGTGGTGTGATCTCGTTTTTGTTTTCTGTTTGGTTTGCCTTTTAAGTGCCCAGGGATCAGCCATCGGAAGCAAGAAGATACCACTCTTGTTTTTGTCTTTCTTTGAGATTGTCCCATTTTGATCATAGGTGGTTTCATTTCTTTCAGCGATGCCTCCTCTTCCTTACTGAACGCACAGCAGGTATCGGGTCATCCAGCGTAGCCAAAGTCTTCCTAGGTCTCATTTGCTCTCTCTCTCTCTCCTCCTGACTGATCCCAGGAGACGAGATTGCCACTGGCGATAGAGCAGCAGAATGATATAAAACTTCCGACTCGGCTCAAGAAGAGTTACAAACAAACAAATAAAAAAAGAGAGAGAGAGAGAGAGAGATGGGCCTGCCATTGCAGTGGCTCCTGACACATGAGTCCAGTCTCTTTATAGGTTCCGGTTAGCATAGCGGTGTCCTTTGCCATCCATCCCTCTCTCTCGGCAGGCCAAGAGGTGCACAGTGATCGGAGGCTCTGGGTTCCTGGGACAGCACATGGTGGAACAGTTGCTGGCCAGAGGCTATGCTGTCAATGTATTCGATATGCGCCAGGGGTTCGACAATCCCCAGGTGAAGTTCTTTACGGGCGACCTCTGCAACCAACAGGTAATGGACCACCCAGCCTTACGGATGTCCCCAGGCCCCCGAGGGGAAGCCAGCAGACCTCCCCTGCTCAGAGGCCAGCCAAACTGTTGTTTTCAAAAGAATGACTTTTTCTTTTGGAAAAAAAAATAAAAAAATTATTAGAAAGAATTTAACACACACCCAGATTCTTACCACTCAGAATGAATAACTGTCACTTCTGTCACTACTACTTCACCCTGCTGAGGTAGTGCAAAGGCAGCCTGGTAAGTATGTAAACAAATGGGTGTGGTTGTGTGCCAATAAAACTTTATTCACAAACAAAGTTGTCCGTAGGCCAGCTGTTACTCCAGAGTATATGCTTCAAAGTGCAATTGCTGGGTTTGTTTTATTTTTATTTTTTTCCAATAGAATTCACATTCCATAAATTCAAATTTTAAAAGTGCACAATTCAGTAGTTATTAGTATAATCACAAAGTTATGCAACCATCACCATATCTAATTCGAGAACACCGCCCCCCAAAAGAGAACCCCGGGTCCATTAGCAGTGGCTCCCCATTTTCTCTCCGACCTTCCCAGCCCCTGGCACCCACTCATCTCCTGCCTCTGTGGATGTGCGTGTTCTGGCCATTTCATAGAAGTGTTATCGTACAGTGTCTGTCTTTTTACGATTAGCCTCTTTCACTGAACATAATGCTTTCAAGCTTTACCCGTGTCATAAGGCTAGGCACATTCTGAATTTTATCAGATTTGCCATATTGCCTCTGCCTGGATCTCACACGGTTCTCAAGCCCCAAACGAGTTTTTCTTGGGGACCAGTTCATAGGGAGGAGACAATTAAAGTGACGACATGATTTATTTCCCATATACTTCAAATGATACATTTTTTTTGCAATGAGAATGTATTTCTGTGTTAATTGTGGACTTATAAAAGGGCAAGACACCTGCGCACCACAGATGGGAGCGCGGGCATGTGAGGAGGCTATTGACTCGTGCGCGGAGGTACTGATTTGTGTTGCCTTTGTTTGCTTTTCCAGGACTTGTACCCAGCTGTGGAAGGCGTGAGTACAGTTTTCCACTGTGCATCGCCATCCCCATCAAGTAACAACAAGGAACTCTTTTATAGAGTCAATTACATTGGCACCAAGAGTGTCATTGAGACGTGCAAACAGGCTGGGGTTCAGGTAAGGGGAGGGCTGGAGTGAGTGCTGTCACACATTTCTAAATATGTGGGGCCAGGGTTCTTGCTCTCTTCCTGACCTAGCTAGCCTTGTTTCCAGAAGTGTCAGGAACATGCTAGAAATTCAGTCCCAGAGCAGCAGGGCCCATCTGAGTTGTAACATTCCAACTGCGTCGGAATAGATCCCAAGGCTTATTAGTCTTTGGTTAAAGAGCTACAAAATAGAGATATTGCTTATATTTTTCTTGTGATAATATACATGTAAACATAAAGTAAGCATTTTAACCATTTGTAGGCAGCATCAAGTACGCCCACAGTGCCGTGCACCTGTCCCCATCATCCGTCTCCAGAACTCTTCGTCTTTCCAAACTGAAATCTGTCTCCATTAAACAGCTCCACATCCCTCCTCCCTGTACATCTGGCACCCACCCTTCTGCTCTCTGTCTCTGAATTTGATCTCTCTAGGGACCTTGTATAAGTGGAATCACACACTGTTTGTGACTGGCTTACTTCACTTAGCCCGTCTTCAGGGTTCATCTATTGTATAGCATATGTCAGAATCTCCTTTGTTAAGGCTAAAGAACATTTCCTCGTATGGCTGGACCACGTCTTGTTTCTCCGTTCATCCGTCAATGGACACTTGGGTCGTTTTCACCTTTCGAGTGTTGTGCATCACGCTGCTGTGAACAGGGCTGTGCAAAAATCTTTTCCTGTCTCTGTTATCACTTCTTTTGGGTAAATATTCAGAGGTGCAATTCCTGGATCATACAGTAATTCTCTGTTTAACCTTTTAAGAAACTCATATATTTGCCAGATCTTGCTTATATTTTCGAAGAGAAACGAGTTTTACCCTATAGAAACCTATCCTAGCACAGTCGTAACGCAGACTCAAGAGGACACAAATTTCCACCATGACGTAGCTCATTGCATGGCTTGAAATCCTGGTTCTCAGGACCACCTCTACTAGGCATCAGCTACTGGACAAAACAGCTCCCCATTAGCTGAGCGCCCCACCCTCACAGTGACATCTGCCATAAATGCTGTGTAAACGACAGGACTGGAGCAAGCCTGGGGATTCTCTCCCAATAGTGCCTCTACTGTCAGCTCGGCACCCTCAGCTGGCCCAGCAAGACAGCAGCTCTTCTGAGCTCAGGCCCCAGGCAGGATCAATTCTAGTAACAGTGACCCCTTTACACTTGTCAGATGCCAAGAAACTTTGCCCTGCAAATGTCACCCAACTTGCTCCTCGTTAGGTAACCAGGGACTACTAATGTCACTTAACCAGTGAGGGCTAAGTGCCATCTCTTTGCTAGTAAATGAAAGGTGTGGGATTTGAATCAGAACCTTTGGTGCTGGCCCCCAGACTCCTTACTCTCCCATGCTTGTGTTAACGGGGTGCTGCGAAGCACCCTGCTTCTGGTTTTAAATTGAACATCCCAGGCATCCAGAGAAAGCTTTGAGAATCATATAGTATAGCAGCCATGCACGCATCACAGCTTCGAGAAACACTTTTTCTGCTGTGTGCCCTGTGTGCACCCATCATCATCTGCTGTGTGCCTTGTGTGCACCCATCATCAATGCCATAGCCATCCTTTCTCACCCATGGGGAACCGCCACTGTGCATTTGGGTCTATCATTTATTCGCTCCACATGAAGTCAGTACAAGGTATTGGTTTGCGTGTTACAAAACTTTATTAAAAGATACGTTCAATAGATCTTCCTGTAACTTGCTTTTCCCCCTCGATGTTACGTTCTTGAGATTCATCTATCTTGATGTACATAGCTCCGGTATAGTCACTGAGGTGGCAGAATCGCTCGGTGGATCACAGTGCAGGAATATTGTGCATTGTATTTAGGGAACATTACACAACACTGAGATCAGAAGATTGTTTGATATGTTTATTTTTTGTTCTCAGAGGTTTCAAGTGTTACTTCCCAAATTTAAATCTTTCATCCACCAGGAGCTTAAGCCTGTGCATGGTCTGAGGTAGAGACCACGTGTTTTGTGGTCTGGCACCATTTCTCGTGTGACCCATGCTTTCCTCACTGTCAGCGCCCCATCCGGCGCATCTTAGGTGTTGGTGCCATGCATGGGTCTGTGCCCAGGCCACTGCTCTGCCTGAATCCGGCGAGCCTTAGGATGAATCTCAGTGTCTGGTAGGACAAGGCACCCCAGCGCGTCCTTCAGAATTCACTTGCTTATCCCTAGCCCTTTGCTCATCCATACACGCTTTTGGATCCTTGTCAGGTTCATTCATAAAGCCTGCTGCAGTGGTTATTGTAATTGCGCCGAACTTAAAGGTCATTTGGAAGAGAATTGACATCTTCCCAA
Organism: Macroglossus sobrinus; assembly: GCA_004027375.1. Classification (NCBI taxonomy): domain Eukaryota; kingdom Metazoa; phylum Chordata; class Mammalia; order Chiroptera; family Pteropodidae; genus Macroglossus; species Macroglossus sobrinus. The sequence continues at coordinate 47,504 of PVKZ01003191.1, forward strand.
TACTGAGGCTTCCTATCCATCAATATATACAATCTCTGTTTATCTCTCTTTAGTGCTTTTCAATAGCGTTTCATACTTCATAATGGTTTTGCACATCTTTTGTCAAATTTATTCCTGTGTACTTCCTTTCTGCTCATTGAAATAATATCTTTCATATCGCATTTTCAGTTGCACACTTAATTTTTGTGCTCAGCAACTTTGCTCAACTCTAATATTTTCTGTCTATTCATAGCATTTTCTCTGTATACATTTCCAATATCTGTGAATGGTGAGGGTTTCATTTCTTCTTTTTAATTATTATACCTCATTGTTCATCTAATCCTACCATTCTGGCTGGGACCCCAGGGCCGAGTTGAATAGAAGTGGTAGAGATACAATTCTAGTTAATAATTTTCACTGTCGGTTGAGCTGCCCTTGACCAGAGGCTGGAAGCTGGGGACCCTCCTGAGAGAGCATCTTCCTTTGGAATAGTATTTGTCAAGTGGGCATGCATGTGCATGTGCTGACATGCCAAGGTTGGTGTCAGAATCACCGGGGTCTTTCTCAGATAGCCATCTTTCTTCCTCGCTGCTTGTGGGCTATCCTTCCCCATGGAGAATCACTCCCCTAATGAGATACCAGGAATAATACGAGTCTACCCCTCTGCTGTGACAGGAGAGAGAAAAAGTATGAAATCCGCTGTTTTAGAATGTAGTACCATAATGTGTTTTGAATCCACATAGCTGCAAAAGATGGCGATCTTTGGATTATTTTAAGAAGGCTTGAAAAGCAAAGGCATTGCAGTAAATAACATGTACGGTGCCTTGCTTGTGAGTGTCATGAACAGGTGTCATTTGATTCTCTTTCATACATGAGCATTTAACTAGTGATCATTCCTGACTCATGGCTTTTTAAAAATCTTTTTTCCTTCTCTGCCAGAAACTCATTTTAACCAGCAGTGCTAGTGTCATCTTCGAAGGAGTCGACATCAAGAATGGAACTGAAGACCTTCCTTATGCCATGAAACCCATCGACTACTACACAGAAACAAAGATCTTACAGGAGCGAGTACGTACCTGGGAAGTGGTTGAGTGGGCATCAGCTGAGTTCCATGAAAACCCGAAGGGCTTAGATCCTTGACAAAAGTGTTTATGAACACACGAAGTTAGTATTCTGAGGCCTAAGTAGCTAACGGGGGTGAAATTCAGTTAAAAATATCATAACACAAGAGCTTAAATGTGGCCAGACACTGCTCTGAGCCTTTTACAGGAACTGCCTTATTGAAACTTGGCAGTCACCCCACGAGGTGGGCACCAGATCATGGATGCGGATGGTTGATGCGCAGAGATTCGGAACCTCCCTGAGGCCATGCAGCTAGCAGTGGCAGAACCACGGCAGTGAGCCCAAGAGCCCGCACTCACACCTGCACTGTGCAAGGTCACTCCATTGCTGTAGAAATCAGAAATCAGACAATTTATGATGATCCGAAGCATGTAGGCAGGACTCGGGCTTACCACACAGGGAGTGCATCTTCACTTCAAATACCTTCCTAGTGGCAGTCTTGTCCCCCTCCCTTTGTACAAATTAAACAGTGGAAGGATCTTCCTTGATTTTAAGGAAAAAATACTTTTCCATTTGGTAAAGCAGCTTCGCCTGGGAGCACCTGGTTTTAGCTGCAGTCTAGGTGAGTGACAGGCACCAAACCCTTGGACCCCTGGGCTCCGGGGACCCTGACAGCAGGTAGCTCCAGGATTAATGTCCAGGGAGGACATGACCCTGAGGACAGCCTCAGCTCAGGGCCAGGGATGCTCATCGGCCATAGACAGCTCACTGTAGCCAGGTAGCTGTGACTTTACTTTTCCCAGGTCCTTGTCACACATCATACCTTTTACAGCCAGTACCTCTCAAAGCAGAGCTCGGTGCCTAATTGGCACGTGTCCCCCGCCCCAGCCCCAGAGACTGCCTGAGAACAGCTGCCTGTTTGCTGTGACTTCGGCTCAGAAAGTCTCAGGAGAACTCATCTGCAGGGAGACACGAGGTCCTCAGTCCCAGGGGTAGAGGCCTGGCCTTTTGCAAGCTGGAGTGCTGTCTGCCACCCTGCCACTTGGAGCACAGACAGCCTCACAGAGCTTCCACTGGGCCCTGTGCACTCTCATCCATGGCGCCTGGGACTCCCCCACTCTGTGCTCAGGAGCTGTGAGTGGCAGGCGTGGCTCAGACTGTCAGTGTCCCGCTTGCATTGACTTTGGGGACTGGAACTAAGCCAAACCTGTAAACGCCTCCAGCAGTAACCCCTACTGGGGCGTCCTGTCAGCCGCTGTTGGCACACAACGCTCTGTTGGCTTTCAAACCTCTTGATATAAGATAAGGAATGTGGCATTTACCTAGGACCCTTTCGTTTCTCTTCTTTTTAGTGACAGAGGGCGTTCGAAGGCTTATTTAGTCATTTCCCCTATTGCCATGGGGGACCAGGTGCCCAGCAGGAGGACAAGGGCCAGCTCTGGGAATCTGTCGCAAGACCACTCCTGCATTGTGGGGTAGCTCTGATAGTTACACACCCGGTCAACAAGGAACTTAAACTCACCGGGACCCAAACACATAGAGAAATTTTGCCACCACAGAGGTGAGGTGACATAACAACTCTACTTACCAGACAGTTGGCATGGGCCATCTCATGTAATCAGCACACAGCCAGCCACCTCAGCGTAGGCCTTGTCGCGGTCCCCATTTTTACCAATAACATAACGGATCATTCAGGAAATTTTGTTACTTTTGAGGCAAAACTTGTTCCTCTGTACCTCAAGCCTTAGTTCTGGTTTGTCCTTTAAGCCACAGAGAGCACGACTTTTCTCTTCCTGACGGGGGGTGACAGAATGGCGGCTACCGCTTCTTGAGCGCTCACTGGCACCGCTCTGCGGACTTCACCTGTTTTGGCTGCCCGGTTTCCCCCAGACCCTTTAGTTCCTCAGTCCCTTTTTCCTGGCCCACATGGGTTCATCAGAGTCCTTTCTTGGGAGCTGGTACTCAGAGCTGACCCGGACAGCCCAGGATGGGTGGAAACGCGCAGTCGGCCCACGGAGCTAAAGGCAAGGGCCCCTTTGGCAGTGGCAGCCTCGTTGGAGGCTCACGCCCCAGTCGCTCACCAGAACCCTCGGCTCTTCTCCATAAACTGTCGCCAAGGCTCGTGTTCCCCTAGCTGCCCTTGTGCGTTTTGATCTGGAACCCAAAGCAAGGCCTTTCTGTTTCGTCTTACTGGTTTTGACCCAGCTGCCCCACGTGCATTTCCCAGTCTGTGTAGCGGGGATACGTGGGTGGGGTAGAGAAGTAGCCAGGGTTATATCAGTCACCCATGTAGGTCTTCGGCCCTGTGCAGTGGGTGGCATCTGTGTCCCCTGTGGGAGCTGCTGCTTCCCTGGTGTGGCATGTCATCCACGGACACGATCCTTCTGCTCTCTTACAGGAAGTCCTGATCGCCAACAATCCCGAGAAGAATTTTTTCACCACAGCTATCCGCCCCCACGGCATTTTTGGCCCAAGGGACCCCCAGCTGGTCCCCACCCTCATTGAGGCAGCCAAGAAAGGCATGATGAAGTTTATCATTGGGTAAGTTGGCCCACCATGGCCCGTGACCCCACTGTCACAAGGATCAGTTGTGTTCACTCTCTTGTCACGTGGCCTTCTCTGCTGTCCTCCGTGTTCATTTCCTGGGGCTGCCACAGCTCATGACCGCACACGGGGCGTTCAGAACAATCCAAATGAATTCTCTCCCAGTTCTGGAGGCCAGAAGTGCAAAGTCCAGGGTCGGTTCCTTCCGGAGGCCGTGAGGCAGCATGGCTCCCAGGCCAATTTTCTGGCTGGCGGTGACACTGCAGTCCTCAGTGAGCCTCGCCGTGCGCATGCGCCGCTGTGGCTTGCACCTCCGTCCTCGTGTGGCCGCCTTCTGTGTGTGTGCACGTGCACCTTTCCCTCGTCCCCTAAGGACAGCAGCCTTGGATTTAGGGTCGCTCTTCTGCCCTGTGACCTCACCTAACCCTGAGTGAGTCTACAAAGACCCTGTCTCCAGATAAGGTCACATCCACACGTCCCAGGGTGATGTGAACTTAGGGAGGACACTATTCGATCTAGTACGCATCTCAGGCAGGTAAAATGTGTCCCTGTTTACAAATGGAAGAAACAGGCCCAGAGGGGAAAGACGGGGCCAGGCCCTCAGCCCTCCTGGCATATGTGAGGACAGACAGGTGTGAACATTCCTCCTTGAGGGATGTGGAGGCGGACGGGCCTCTGCAGGTGTTGACAGTGTCCATTTGCCCTCCCTTCCCTCCTTCCTTCCTTCCTTCCTTCCTCCCTTCCTTCCTCCCTCCCTCCCTTCCTCCCTCCCTTCCCTCCTTCCTTCTTTCCTTCCTTCCTTCCTTCGTTCCTACCTTCCATGTTCTCCCTGTGCCTTGCTGCCTCGGCTCCCTACCTCACTGGGCCTCCCTGCTGCCCTGTCTTACTGCTTTGAGGGATTACACAGACGTGGTAGAAGCATGTGAGGCCAGAGCATGGTTTTAGCCCACTGTGTCCCGGAAGGAGTTAATGGCTGTTGCTCAAATTGGAGCTCAGAGCAGACAACAGCAGTGCTGGCCACACCAGGGTAGGCCGGCAGGGCACCGCGCTTTCTGATTCATTGCTTGGCCCTTAAACTTCCCATCACCTCGAGGGCCCCAGCAGCCCTGGCCTCCTTAGCTTACCCATGTCCAGGTGTGCCAGAGGCTGGCATTGCCAAGGCAGGTAGCAGCCGTTATGCAAGTAGCAGTCTTTCAAACGCTGAGACTCAGGAGCAGTCCCGGGTCCACGTGCAAGGGCCCCGCTAAGCGTGTGGCTGAGCACTTCCAGCCCAGTAGAACCATCCCTCTGTACCCACAGAAATGGAGAGAACTTGGTGGACTTCACCTTCGTGGATAACGTGGTCCACGGACACATTCTGGCCGCAGAGCATCTTTCACAGGACACGGCCTTGGCTGGCAAGGTAAGGCACCTGCTTCTCCCGCTCCGCGGGGGCTGGCCTGCCGCATCCTGCTGCTGCACGCCTGCCCATCTTCATATTTGTTCTCCCTGTGATTGGATCCCCTGGCACATTGCCTCTGTGATCTTGAATCACGGCGGACCTGCTTTAGTATCCTGTTGGGCCGGGGTTAAGTCCCTCTGGTCGGGAGTGTGGTGTCATGGCAGCGCCACATCACACGAGGCTGCCAAAATCTGGAGGAGTGAGCTGGGATTGAACAGAGTCAGGACGTGGTTCTCTATGAACGTGACCTGGCTGCCCACCGTGGACGTGGCTACTGCGGACAGGGCCCCTCATTCTTTGAGCGGGGTGCTGCCTACTCACCCTTTCTCCTGTTCACCCCAGAAGTTTCCATTTTACCCCATCGCCCTACAGTGCTCACACCTCTCACTCCTCCAGAAGGGCAGATGCATGCGAATCCCCTGGTGTTTGGTACCCAGTGGGCAGGGGGCCCTGCAGGGAGCACATGGGGCCCCTCGCCCTTTCCTCTCGCTCTGAGGGCCCCTATCTTACCGTTTTTCACTCCTGCCTTGGGAATCGCCCCCTATCTGGGCCTCATTTTTTTCTCCTGGACCTCTGCTATTTTCCTATTCACATAATTCTCAGGGTGGGTATGCCTTTCGGTTTAGAACAAACGGCACATTTGAGAAATGTAACATGACCCATTCATTGCATCTGAAGATAAGAAGAAAATGAGTTTTACCATGATTAGCACACTTCCTAAATTAAATTAAACAAGCGAGCTTTCCCTAGTGCAATCTAAGCTTCACTTAAAACCCTGGCACAGATCAGACTTTCATGCCTTCTGTCTGTACACCTGTAGCTGCCCATAGCTGCCAATCACAAGGCCGTCTCTGCCGGTGGCTGGCACTTGCGGTTTAGAGGCCCACGGGAATGCTGTGATCTGCGTGGGCTTAGTACCCGCCTCACTTCTGAGCTGCCCCTCAAAGGGGCCAGGGAGGGCGGGCAGGGAGTGACCACTGATTTCCCAAAACGTCGGTCCTGGGCTGGGCCAGCAGCTGCAGCTGAGCTCCGAGCTCCAGGTGTGGCCCAGTCGTCCCCGCAGCTGGGGAGTGGTCTCTAACTTCGTGTTCTCTCTGCAGGCATTCCACATCACCAATGATGAGCCCATCCCCTTCTGGACATTCCTGTCGCGCATCCTGACAGGCCTCAATTACGAGGCCCCTAAGTACTATATTCCCTACTGGTTGGCCTACTACCTGGCCCTCCTGCTGTCCCTCCTGGTGACAGTGCTCAGCCCTGTCGTACAGCTGAAGCCCACTTTTACACCGATGCGTGTCGCACTGGCTGGCACATCCCATTATTACAGTTGCGAGAAAGCCAAAAAAGCCATGGGCTACCAGCCACTGGTTACCATGGATGACGCCGTGGAGAGAACTGTGCAAAGCTTCCACCACCTGCGCAGAGTCGAGTGAGGTCTCCGAGATGGGGCCCCCTCGCCACGCTCCCCCATGGGCAGCTCTCCGTGAGGGACTAATAAACTAACCTCCTTCAAGTGAGTTTCTTCTGAGCTTGGATCAGGTGGGAGGACACCCGGCCCTTCCGTGAGCACAGGGGTCAGGGAACAGCAGACATATGTCTGCGCAGGGTCAGATTTGGACTCGTAGCAGGCAACTTCGTAGTCCACTGTTTTGTGTTCCCCTCCTGCCATCCCCCCCCAACTCCTGGGTTCCTTATTCCGATGTCCTTGTACACAATTGAGGAAGCCATAGGGAAGAAATGACCCCTTTGCTGATCGATGATGGGGAATCAGATTTATTTCCATGTAAACTAGTACTAGAGTAGAAGCCACAGACTGTGCCAGGAGCCACATATTCAAAACGTCCTAGAAAAAAAGCTGAAGTTATAAACACATGGTGAGACTTCAGGTGTACATTCCAAGTAGACACAGAGTTTAGAGCAAACACTGAAGAAGCTTCATGGTGACCTCCTGGGCGTCCCTGGCTGTCCCTCTCCTTCTGTGCTTCCAGGTTCCATCTTGGGCGCAGCCGCAGTGTGTGGCTGCAGGGTTTTGCCCTAAGACATTCTGTCATAGACACTTTCTCTTTAACAAGACTCCCATTGTCCATAGTGGCACAGTGGTAGTCTGCCCCAGTGGCCTGCTAGTTCAGCTCTTTAGCTCCTCTCCGGACATCTGGCTGCTTGATAGTGAGCCATCGGAAAAGTTAGACGACAGCTGCTTGGAGTTTAGGCAGAAACTCCATGAGCTGGTGCAGAAATGGCAACTCCCCTCAGGGAACCCTTCATGCTCACAAAACCCTTCCAGCCAGTTTCCAGAAGAAGGCCTAGCACATATCACGACTCAGCATTCTCCATTTTCTGGTGATGCTCTGTCTACAGAACCTGCCTTCCCCTTAGACTGATGGACATGTAATCTTAAAGACTTCTGTTTTCTGCCTTTGTCCAAGGATGGGGAGGCACCTGGGGAGACTGGGATAGAGTAAAGCCATTGGATGTGACATGCCATCCGGTTTGTGTGACATGAATAGGACTCCCATTGGGAGGGGTTAGACTGCTAAGCTGATGGAGTGGGGGGAAGGGATAGAAACAGATAAGACACAGTCTTTGCCCCTAAGGCACTTAGAATAGAGGAGTTAGTATACATTCATGAGCCCCTGTAATACTACCCTGGGAATGATACACACACTTGAGATGAGGTGCTGTAAATTTAGAGGGAGATACGGCTTCCAGCCAAGACAGTCAAAGAGGCCTCCCTGGAGGAGGCGGCAGCACTGACTTGGGCCTTGAAGGATGGATGAAGAGTTAGTAGGTACAGGTCTCTAGGTGGCATTCCGGGCTAAAAGGTTCACAGTCGATGGGCTTGCCACAGTTTCATTAGCAATGCATTGTGACTCAGATTCAGTGAAGTACAGAAGTGACCAGCCTGGCTTGGGGTTGGGGACCTGGAGCAGTGGGGGGCCAGTAGGGCTGAAGAGAGGTAGGCAGGGCCCCGGATGCCAAGCCAAGGGGGCTGAACATTCTGTAGTCAGGGGAAACCATTGACAGCTTAGGCACTAGAGGGCAAAAATCAAAACTCTTTGCGACCACTCTGTGGAGTCTGGGAGACCAGATAGGATAGTGACAAAAGTGAACACCGATGCCTGATTTCCTATGGGGTGACACGGAGGGAGGACTCCGCTTTCAGAAGTGCCAGGAGGACCTCCAGCAGGTAGACTGAGGCGGGCAGACCTCACTGAGGAGCAGCAAATGACCCAAATGACCATGGCCCGGTGGAAATGGGGCAGAACGGCCACCTAAGTCTTCCCGAGGAAGCCGTGTCCATGTGGATCAGAAAGGTGACACTGAGTTCATGTGGCTGGAGGGCCCTCCAGACAGATGCTGACCCCAAGGGAACATAGGGCCGCCCTCCCTGCCCGGCGGGGGCTTTCACTGCCACTCTTTGCAGTCCTGACCCAGACCTGTGTCACCCCCTCTCCTCCCACACCTGTTCAGACAAAGTCTGACTGCCAGGAAACCCTCGCCTCCACACCCCCTGGGAGCTCATTAGAAACTGGGGCCCCACCCCACACTTGCTGAACCGAGACTCGGAGTGGGCCTGGCACGTTGTGCTCACAGGCCTCACCGGCGCTTTTCACCCCCTGCAGTGGCTTCCTACGAGGTCACTGAGTGTAGTCAGAACCTCGCCTCAGCCACTGCAAGACTGAACTTGCCCCCGCAAGGCCCAAGTCCCTGGGCCACCCTGATCTGCCCCTTTGCTCATGGCTGATAGCCATCCTTATAACACACACACTTCCCTAAAATGACTTCCTGGAGAAGTGCCCCGGCCCTGTGCCTGTCCCGTGGCACATCCATCCACAGAATCAGGGCAGAGGGAAGGGGACGGCTAAACGTCCAGGACCCAGTTCTGCGTGTTCATCGGGGAGATCTCTCATTTCAGTGCCTCTCTCACCCCCATCAACGCTGACCTAGTTCAGCACCTGGCCCCATCCGCACCTGGGTCAGGTGTACTGGGACAGCGGAGCCGATGTGCCTTCCGATCTGCGCGCAGCCAGAGCGCCCTTTCTAAAACAGACCTGACCTGCCCTCCTCATCCCAAACACTTCACTGGGGCCCGATTTTGTCCTGACCACACTCCATAGCCAGTCTGTCACTGGCACACAAAGGTGCCCAGGCCACCTTTCTAGCTTCTTCCACTGGGCTTCACACCTGTGCTCCAGCCAGACTGCTCACTCCCTATCATGTATCCCCTTGCTTCGGTTGTCCTAGCTTCCTGCAGTGTCCTCTCCCCGACATGTCCCTAGTTCCAGAATAGCCAGCTCCCTTTCCCCAAAAAACTTACCCCAATGCTCCCCATTGGAAACAGCCTGTTGTCTCAGTTCGCAGCCTGGGGTCTCGCTCTTTGCCTCATTTAGTGTCTGCTCCCTTGGTGTGCTTTCTCCCGCCCCCACTGTACACAGTGGGCACTCAGGAAGCACGGCAGCCACCTGCCTGGCCCGGACGCCGAGGACAACAGTCACAGCGGAAGGAAGCTACCAAGGACTGGGGAACACAGCAGCCAGCGGGACTGGTTGGAGCCGAGGTGCTGGTCCTGGCATTCGCGTGTGGGGTCAGGATGTCTGCGAACCCCATAAATTATATGCAACCTTTGGGTGTCTGGGAGTGTGTGTCTTTTGGCAGGACAAGGCACGTACGTACCTGGCATCTGCTTTTCAAACACGACTGCGGCCCAATACAAAATTTGAGGCAGTGGGGTGGAGCCCAGCAGCTGTGGGGAGGCCTGCTTTGAAGAGAGGGTCCAGGAGAGACAAGCTGAGGGTCAGAGGCCAGAGTGGGGCCCTCAGGCCTTATCAGCATCCGCATCTACATGTGTTTGTGGGTCAGGGGCAACCAAGGTGGAGGCTGGCTCAGCAGACAGGACAGGAATGGCCGAGGCCGCTGGCCACATCCTCCAAGCCCTGGTGCAGTTTTTCCTTCGAACTGGTGTGCATTTATATTCACTGACAGGAGGCGTAGGCTGCTTCTCCCTTTGGTGTATGAGACAGCCCTTGCTGGTAGAAAGTTATCCCTTCTGCTGAACTAAAATACCTCTTGACATGACTTCCCTTGCCTTCCCTGTCTCCATCCAACCCCAGAAAGCTAGCTGCTAAGCTCCTGTGGTCCTGCTTGGCCCACAGCCTCCTCTTCATTCAAACTTTATTCCCAACATCATTTCCTTCTCCCAACTTTCTGTCGGAAGGTCGCTCTCTTCTGGCTTCCTACGAAGCCTGGTTGTCATCAAAGCACTCCCCCAGTCACATGGTACTCATCAGCTTAACTCTGCAGATCTCCCAGGAGCCACTGCACTCCTCAAGGGCCAGGTGCTTCTGATTCACTTCTCTGTCCCTGAAGTCATATGCAGTGCCCGCTCCTGGGAATGTACCCAGTACGTGTAAACCAGACTGGGACTTAGAGGAGAAAGCCAGCAACACCCACATTGACCAGCTGGGGGAGCCCCAGAGAAAAGAAGCCACCACCAAGGGCGCTCTGCCAGTTAGCAGAGCCAGGTTTAGTACACCATGGGCTCCTGATCCCCCAAGCCAGTGCAGCCCCATTACCCATTGGATTCAGGCAGCCTAATGCAGCACAGTGCCCACATGGGGAGGGAGGGGCATGGGCTCCGATCTGAGGCCCTCCAAAATGAAGGGCTTAAAGAGCACATGTAGAGAATAAGAATGGAGAGAAGGAAAAGAGGCATGATGGGGGATGCTACAGCCTTCCCTCACCGGCTCTGCCTAATCGTTGGTCATGGAATATGGCAGATGATGAGGAGCCCACACCGGAGCCTTCCATTGGTCAGATCTGCCTCTCACCCGCTCAGCCTCAGGAAGTTTGTTCACATTTACTCCTTCAGCCCAGAGAACTTTCTAGAGTGAGCCGAGTAGGGGAGAAAAGGAGTGACGAGGGTAAAGGTCTCTCTGCCTTTGTTCTGTACTACAGCCTGTCTCCCAGCAACTCTTGTGAGATGCCTTTTCTAGCAGGTTCTGGGAGACATGCATGCCACTGGCTTTGTTCTCCATGGGGTGGAGCGGGGTATGGAGGTCAACAATTCAGAAACTATTAACTGAATACCTGCTAAATCCAAAAGGATACAGAAGTGACTGAGATAGGGCCCTCACCCTCACGATCCCACAGAAAAAGTAGTAACCCAAGTATTCCTTGCTTTAAGAGCAGAGGTCCATAAGTAACGAACTCAGGATCAAATCTCACTTGCTGGCTACTTTGGTCAATAAAGTTTTATTGGCACACAGCATGTCCATTCAATTGCATATTGTCTATGGCTGCATTTGTGCTACAACGGCAGAGTTGACCATATTGCGTGACCCACAAAGACTAAAATACTTACCATCTTCCCCTTTACAGAAGAAGTTTCCCAGCCTCTGCTTAAGAGTGACCGACAGGCCAATCAGCAATGAAAAGATGCTCAGCATCGCTAGTCATTAGGGAAATGCACATCAAAACCACAGTGAGATGCCACCTCACACCAATTAGGGTGCCAACTATCAAAAACAAAACAAAACAAAATGGGACGAGACCAATTTGGCCAGCCAAGGAGAGGAGGAATGGCATTCCAGCTTCCGGGCTGAGGAACCGCCATTGGGCCATGGCCGGAAATGATAGATGAGGCTGCAGGGGCCAAGGAGCTGGGACGTGATTGCCTCCTGGAAAGTGACATGATGATATTTGTGTTTGAATGGTGTGGAGAGAGTGTGGGGTGAGGGACTAGAGGCAGGCACCAATGGGGAACACCTTGTGCGGTCCTGGGGTGATAGGTTAAGAGCGTATCTGTCTCGGGGAGCTGGTTATGGGCATACAGAGAAGACATAGCCTGGAGTTGGTCCAGGGCTAGAATGGACAATGCTCAGTGATTGGCTGGATTTGGGGCTAAGGAACAGGGAGGGGTTAAAATAACTAGGAAGCTCGCATTCTGGCCATGGTGAGTCTGAGGAACCTTGGGATTCTAGAAGACGAGAGATTGATATTTGAGGAGTCTCGGACTGCTGCTGCTAATTGGAGTCGTAGAAACACAGGACAATGAAGGGTAGAACCTTGAAGATTAAGAGGTGCCCTCAAAACTAAGACATGAATGAAAGCTAAGGAGAAGAGGGTAAAGAAGTGACAGAGTGGTCAGCATGTCAGCTGGGACATTGAGGAGGCTGAAGGCCAAGAATAGATGCTCAGACCATGAACGAGGAAGTGTCCCCAAGGTCACAAAAATGTACCGACCACCTCCTGTGTAAGTGGCCTTGTGCCAGGGGTAGGGGCACTGCGGTGAACAGTCTAGACATGAGCCCTCACAGGGCTCATGGGCCAGCGAGGGAGGGAAGGTAGTCATCAGTGGAAGAATCACAGTCCATTACAATGGGCTCCGTGGTCACAGGGAGGCTGCAGCATGAGGCAGCGAGCACCATCCCTGCTGATAGTACGCTTGTGCTCATGAAACTCATATCCTTCCTTTATCTCCCCACCCCACGCATATCCTTTTTTGATGGTTGCCTTCTCAAGGGCAGATTTTCTTAGACCTTGGGGACCTTTCCAGCACTCATCCCAGATGATGCTAGTCATGCTGGGGACACTCCAGGGCTGTTGAACCGTTTGAATAGGAGGGGATTAGAGAAAAGGCCAAAGATAAATGCTTAGCGCAATGACAAGAGCAGTGTTGTGGGAAGGCTGGCAGACAGCTGGCTTTAGTTCAGCACCTTCTCAGCCAGCACATTCCCCAATATACAGATGGACAGACACCGGGACCAGCGTGCTCTCTCTGGATCCTCACAGTGAGCCTGTTTATGATAATCTTGACTTTGTACAGGAAAGTGCAAACCCTTTGCAGATGAGGCTTTCTCAAGATACCGATGCTGTTGGGACAGAGCTTGGCTTCAGCCCCAGGCCGGCAGCCCTCTGGCCCTACATTCTTTTTCCCATTGGCCTTCCACTCTCCCAGGATAATCCTAGGTGACCTGAGTCCCTCCGTTCTGCACTGGATGGCAGTCCTGGATGTATGGGTCTCCCGTGGTGACTGTAACAAATCACCAAAAACTTAGTAGCTTAAAACAATGCACACTCATTTTCTTATAGCTCTGGAGGTCAGAGTTCAAAATCAGTTTCACCAAGATAAAGTCAAAATGTTAGCAGGACCGATTGCTCCTGGAAGATCTGAAGAGAAAACCCATTTTCTTACCTTTTTCAGCTCTTCTTTTTACACCTACAGCACCTATCTTCCGAGGTGGTCTCCCATCCAAGTACTAAGCAGGCCTGACCCTGCTTAGCTTCCAAGATGCCTTTTTCATCTTGGAGTGGCTAACTGTAAGCCATGGCTTTGGGCCCCTTCCCTCTTCAAAGTACATCACTCTAATCTCTGCTTCCATTGCCACATCTCCTTCTCTTCAAGGTGTGGACATATCTGGGGGCCATTATTCAACCTACCACAGTTGCTAATAAGGTACAGGAACTCTAGAAAGGGACCCCTCTGGGCTGGTAGTCTGTGGCAAACCAGTCAAGCATGAGGCTCATTCCAAACCTGAGTGCACAGCAGAGGCAACTGGCTTAGGAGGCGGCCAGGTAGAGTCATGTCTGAAGCCTCGTCACTATGGGCAGATGCGCCAAGAGAGGGTGCTGAGTAGGCTGATGATCCATGGAAGGTCCTGGGGCCTGGGTACGAGGCAGGCCTCCAGCTGGAAGGAGGGGGCGCAAAAGGCAGGCAAGTCCCAACAGGCTGCACAGACACGAATCCAGGGCGTGGTAGCCCCCACCGAGCTGGCTGGGGGAGGCAGGCAGGCCCTTGGATCAAGCGCCAAAAGCTGCCTATCCAGCGTTCCGACTCACCCCTGATAGGCCAAGGGCTTCTAGCAAACCAGGCTGAGTCCCTATAGCTGTCAGCCAAAAACTATTCCGATCATTCGCTGGGCTAGTTTGGCACCAACTGATGATTGCAAAATTCGTGCAGAGGTCACTAATATGATGATGCTGGCTTAGAAGGTGCTGGGAAACGTGGGTGGTTTCTGCAGGGCGGGGCCGGAGAGGCCTGAGAAGCCAGCGGCTCAGGGGAGCTGCTGTGTGCCCCAGCACCGCCTCGAGACCCACGACCGAGGCCTCTGACCCTGGGACTGGGCCTCGGGTCCTGGTAGGGAAGGCACTGAGATTTGGACACGCCTCTTTGTGCCTCGTTTGGGGCCGGGATTAGCATTTTGGGGAATGAAGCTCAAAGGCTGGGTAAAGGCTGCCCAGCCAAAGGCCATGTAGCCATAGCCAACGAAAAGGGTTGCTAATGTGGGCCCAGGTGGCAGAGAGACCAAGCCTGAAGAGACTGGGCCTTCTAAGAGAGGCAGGGACAAGATCAAAGGTCCCAAGTCACTGCCGATGGTTCAGCAGACGGTGCCCCATGCCACTGCAGAACCAAGGGCTCCCGAGGTCTCTAAAGCCCCCCATGATGCAGACCACTGGGTGCTGAGACCCTGCTTTCAGGGAGGAGGGGCCCAAGATAACCTTTGACATGTACAGTTCCTCTGGGCCGGGGGCTCTGCAGGCAGTCTGTGCGGGACTTTTAGAGGGACCCCGCTGAACTGGGAAGCTAATGGCATGATGTGGGGGCTCTCCCTGGAATGCCCCTGTCCTCTTTGCCTGGCTGACTCCTACAAGTCTCTACTGGGCTGGCAGCTGGGCCAGGTAAAGCTCTCTCTGTGCCCTCCCCCAGGGTCCCACTGTGCCTGCCCACGGCTCCCTCCACCAGTGACAGTAACCCAAGATTCCTGGCTCTTGTATCTGCCTTCCTCCAGAACAAGGTGTCCTCCAAGGCAGGCCTGCTCGGAACCTCCCCATTAGCCTTGCAGTGCTGGCACAGGCACTGTCCCCACAAGGCATGAGCGTTCCCCAGAGCCGAGCTGAAGGGAACTAAAGGGGAGGCAGAAGGTACCTTGAGTGGGTAACCAGAGGAGCCTTCTGCTGTGGTAGGCCCCTGGAGGGAGAATCCAGCAATAATGAGAGGACAGTAATGACGCAGAGCTGAAGGAATCCTCCAGAACGCAAGTTCCATGGGTCCAAGTTGGCTTGGGAATAGTCAGGCCCTGCTCAGAACCCTTCTGGGGCCAAACTCTAGCACTTCCTTCCACCTGACCTTCCTCCTTCAGTGTTTGAAGCGTGTGAAGGCGCACAGGCCTGTCCCCTCGTTCAGATAAGGGGGCTGAGACTCAGGTGGGGCTGAGATTTGTCCAGGAAGAAAAGCTTATTCATGAAAGAAGAGCTATTACAGTTATGATCCCCTCCTAGGGCCTTCTGTCCAGAAATTTCTAGAAGCCTCTGGCACTCTCGGTCACTCCCAGGTTCCTGTGCTGAGGAACAAAGTCACGAGGGACGGAAAGTCACAGGAATGAAGCACTCCTTGGCCACTGGAGATCAGATTGGGACTGTCGTGGGTTGCACTGTGTCCCCCCAAAAGATATGTTGCAGTTCTAAACCCCGGTAACTGTGAATGTGTCCTGATTTGGAAGTGGGGTCTTTGTAGGTGTAATCAAGTTACAATGACAGTGACTTTATGACAAAAGGAAACAGAGACGCAGACACAGTGAGAAGCCATGTGGACATGCAGCAGAGACTGCAGTGATATCGCCACGAGCCAAGGGACGCCCGGGGCCACCAGAAGCTGGAAGAGGCGGGAAGGACCCTGCCCTAGAAGCTTCTGAAGGTATGGCCAGGCCAACACCTTCATTTCAACATTTGTCCTCCAGAGCCAGCAAAGAATAAATGTCTATTGTTTTAAGTCCCCCAATGGGTGGAAGTTTATTGTGGCAGCCCCAGGACACCCCTACAGACACTTCCACGAGCTTCTAGTAGGCTCACAGCAGATCAGAGGGTAGTGAGGCCTGGCCGCCTTCCCTTTCGGTGTCAATGCCCCCAAACTGCCTCTCCCAGCTGGCGGCTTCCACACAATCATGAATAAACAGCGCTCTTCAGCTTCAAAGCACGTTGGAATACTAATTAACTCTCAGTTAATTGGATGAAATAACGTGAAGCTCTAGTGACATCATCTCCATTATGTGCCCAGATCTAGCCACGAGCGAAGTCTGGTGACTTCTGGGCTCGGAGCCTGGTCTTGTAGTAACATGTTGTGTCTTTCACAACCGTCCCAAGGAACACTGGTCAGGGGGGCCCCACGCCCGCCTCAGCTCCGCGGGCTCCGGCATGGCCGACGGTGGGCACTCTCGGCCCATCAAATGCACATGACCCAAATGCTTTCTGTGGTTAAGTGTGTGTGTGTGTGTGTGTGTGTGTGTGTACCACACACCTCTGCACTGTCCGAAATTGTCTCACTGGCAACTCTAAACGAAACCCTACAAAAACTCAGGTGTACCTTCAGATATTCTGCAGAATAACCCTCTGGGGCTCTGTGACCTCCAGGGCCTGTGCACCCCGAGCCTCGCAGTCCCCAAAAGAAGAATCTCTCTGCTCTTTATGTTCAGAACCCCAGCACGACAGCAGGCCTTGGGTAAGTAGCTGCTTTCAGGGCCTGGAGGCAGGAGCCTGTCCCCAGTCAGAGAGGGTACATATTCAGATCAGACCAGGGCCAGGAGGCCATGGTGGGGCGGGGCGGGGCTGGGGCTATCCCAACCACACCAGTGTCCCCAGTGGACAGGCAGTCAGGGGACCAGGGTTGGAGTCCTACCCTCAGCTCTGCCACGAATGAGCCTTGATGACAGCAATAGCCCCATCCTGGGTCTCCCTGACTTTACTCCAGCTCCCCTTCATCCCCTACCCAACAGCCAGGGTCTCCACACACCAGGCAGGTCTGATGTTGACCTCACCTGTGTGTCCCAGCAGGTGGGCTGCAATATGGGGGTACGAAGGCCATCCTTGTCTAATGACAAAGAAAGGAAAGCCATCCCTGCTTAATTCTCTCCCAATCTTTCAGATTATAAAACACAAACGCTCTGAATTTGGTGCTCTTGTGTGCTTTAACTTTGATGATGAAGAGGAGATAGCTGCGTAAAAGCACCCAGAAGCCCCCTGCCCAGGTCCCCTCCTCGTCACTACATCCCCAAGAGTAATTGCTCTGCTGACATCTTAGCAGCAGAGATGAGGTTTGCCTGTCTTCATATTTTACATCAACTGACCCACACTGAACATGCTTCTCACGTCTGGCTTCTCTCCATCAACTTTTGTGTTTGAAGCCACATCCATCTGTGTAGTTGTTCATTCTCCCTGCTATAGAGCATTACAGTATGCAGAGATACCACAACTTGTTTGTTCTTTCTACTCTGACAGGCATTGGGGCTACTTCGGGCTTTATAAACAATGCCACTCTGGTTATTCCTGTGTGGGCTTCTGTTGAACATACATTGGCGATTGTATTGAGTGTACACTTGTAAGAGTTTCTGGGGTTGTCCCGGCCAAGTTCCACAGTTTGGGGGCTCAAACAACAGAAACGTGTTGTCTCACAATTCTGGAGGCTGGAAGTCCCATATCAAGCTGTTGGCAGGTTTAGATCTTTCTGTGGCCTCTCTCCTCGGCTTGTGGGTGGCTGTCTCCTCCCTATGTTCTCACACGTTCTTCCCTCTGTGCTTGTCTGTGTCCTCATCTCTTCTAATAAAATGTTCTTTTGGAGTCGGGCCCACCCCAGTGACCTCATTTTGCTTTCATTACCTCTGTAAGGACCCTCGCTCCAGATACAGTCACATTGGGAGGTACAGACTTCAATATATGAATTTCAGAGAGGACGCAATTCAACTCATAGCAATACTCGAAAGTGAGACTGCTGGGTGACAGAACATGCATATTCCGCTTTAATAGAGAAGGTCCTGCAGTTTTCCAAAGTGGTTGTACCCATTTACTCTGTCTCCGGCAATGTGTGAGAGTTCTACTTAGCTGCCGTTCCTTACCAAAGGTTGGTATTGTCTGTCTTTTTAATTTTGGATTTCATAGTTTTAATTTGCATGTTACTGAGAACTAATGAGATGGATCATCTTTTCATATGTTGAACCATTGGGCTGTGCTCTTTGCTCAGGTACCTGTTCAGATTTTTTACCCACTTTCCTATTGGTCTAATGATCTTTCTTGTTGATTTAAGTAGCCATTTCTTCCTTCCTTCCTTTCTTCCTTCCTTCCTTCCTTCCTTCCTTCCTTCCTTCCTTCCTTCGATATATTCTGGATGAGTGTTTTATTGGAATTCCATACTATGAAGATTTCCCCCCACATTTACATAAAAGGTAAACTTTTTATGGGGTGACCTTTCACTTTCTTAACATTCTGTTTTGATGAACAAAAGCTCTTCATTTTCATATAGCTCAATTTATCAATTTTTTTATTTTACACTTTGTTTTCAAGAAATCTTTGACTACTCCAAGTTGACCAAAATATATCTTGCTGTTTTTTTTCAAAAAGCTTTGTCATTTTCCATTTTATATTTAGATCTTTATGGCCAGTCTGTCTGGAATCAATCTTTTTTTATACAATCTTATGTGCAATAGGAATTCATAGACATTATTTTCATATGGATGTCCAATTAAGTGATGTGATCATGTAAGGGTGTCATCTAGAGGATGTTAATTTTGATCACCCAAACTGATAGCCAATTTCTTCCCTGTACAGTTACATTCTCCCACCCCCTATAAGCAATAAGCGATCTGTAGGAGATAGTTCAAAGCCATACAAATAATTTGCTTTGAACTAGCCCCCTCCCCCAGATTTAGCATCCATTGATGATTTTTGCATCGATGATCGCAAAATGATAAGAACAGTGTTTTTAGTGTTGTGTTACAGATAATATTTATTGAAAAGTCCACCCTTTTCCTGCTGTACTGTGGTGCTAGCGTTTCCTTATTTCCTTACAAGCAAATAATTGCTTGTAAAATCTTCTGTTTTAACAGTCTGAGAGCGGGGATCAGCCTTAAATCATTCATCAGGCAGCCATGTTTTAGATAATATGCCACATTTTCTTTTTATTGTCATGTTTCTTTTCACATCTATGTATGACAAATGATACTAGTTTTCCGTTTACAATAGTAATATAAAGCTTGCCTTTTATGTAAATATATGTGAGTTTTAAAGAGTGAGTCAATTTAAATAACACATTTTAAGTAAATAATTGTACATATGGTCCTTGGATATGGCAATAAAATGGCGAGGACAACATGCAAGTGACTAAAGTGTGAGCTCCGACAACGTGTCCTAGCTTTGTAGTGAGACATTCAATATCATCCACAGTTCAGCTATCACCCACCTCCCTAGGTTCACCTGTGGCAAGGATGTCCCAAGCACTATGTCTTATCAGATACATATTACCAAAGAGCTACATTTATGATGTTTAAGGACATGAATGAAACACTCAAAAAATATCTACAGGGAATAGGACCAAAATCATATGACAGCAGTGACATTTAGCTGCAAACTGATAACAAAAAGATAGCTGGGAAATTGTGACATGTTTGGAAATTAAGCAACATGCTTCTAAACAGCTATGAGTCAAGAAATAGTAACAGAAAGGTGAAAATATCTTGAATATTTTACTAAGGAAAATATTACATACCAAAATTTGTGGGATACAGTCAAGGTTCTGCTTAGAGGGAAATTTTAGCCACACACAAAAAGAGAAAAGGGTAAAATTAATGAGCTAAGTATCTCTCTCAAGACATTAGAAAAAGAGGACCAATAAACCCAAAGAAAGAAGGAATTAATGAAGGTAAGGACAGAAATTAATGAAAAAAAAAAACAATAGACAGAGTTGACAAAACTAAATTCTATTCTTTGAAAAGAACCTTTTAAAAATTGAATTAGCAATTAAAACTCTGCCGTCATTGACCTCACGATGGTCAATTTTACATGGCAGCTTAACTAGGCTACATTCTCCAGTTACTCAATCAAACACTCTCCCAGGTGTGGCTGTGATGGTATTTTATAGACATGATTAAAGCCCATAATCACTTGACTTTAAGGGAGTTTATCCTGGATAATCGGGATGTTCCTGATCCAAAACCCTGAAAGGCCTTAAGATCAGAGGTAAGTCTTTCTCAATGAAGATGGTACTCTTGCTGGAGGGTTCCAGCCTGTCCTTCCCCACAGCCTGCTTCCTAGGCAGCCTCCGACATCATGTAAGCCATTTCCTGGCAATACATCTCTTCATATATCTCCTACTGCTTCTGTTTCTCTGATTGAACTCTGATTGATACACCTCCCCTTGCCAAAAACATTTCCAGACACAGATGGTTTCAGTGGTGAATTCCACCAACCATTCAAGGGGAAGATCCCAGCCTTACAAAAACAATACTCCGTAGAGACGAGGAAAAGGAAGGCTCCCAAACAGGAGCACAAGGAAAAGGAAAATAACAGAGCAATCTCACTCACGAGCAGAAACGCAAAAAGAAACAAAACAAAACAAAACAAAACAGATCAATCAAAATAGTAGCCAGATGGCCATAGTCAGAGGCTGTCAGTGCCAGGTGTGCAATTGCAAACCAAGTCTTGCATGCCGATTGGTGTTTATGTAAACGATGACATCTCATTCGAGAACAGTAGCACACCAGCAGTCAGACTTCCTAATAAAATGCATTTTAAATCAACGCACGCTTCCTTCAGTTGTATTCACGTCCTTGTTGTCTTTGACACCTTTATGCCCCAGGACCCAAGGCCGGGAAACTGAGTTGAGGAAGGTTCTCGGCCTCACGGCTGCTTCGGTTGCATCCCTGAATGATTACTCTGAAACTCCCCACCTCACTCAAGGGCCACAGTCCTCACCTTGCAGCACACCTGGGTCTCCGGGGACATTTGTTAAAGATGCGAATTGTTAGACCTCATTTCTGAGCTGGGAATTGGGAGCTCTGTGGGTGGAGCCTGGGCCTGCAGATGTTTCAGAGGGGGTCCCGGCCTCTCTTGACTTCTGGGCTTCCAGAGTCAGCAGCTGTGTGGCCACTTAGTGACTTTCCTCAAGGGCCCTGGCTGCCTTGGACTGCTGTCCCAGCTCAGCTACTCCTCGGCTGTGTGGCCCTGCGCAAATGACCTCATGGCTCTGAGCTTCCATGTCCTCATCTTGACCACTGTAGCATCCTAGCCTATAGGGGAGGAAAGGGTCACTGCTTCTCTGCCTTCCAGGCAGGGCCCCATCTGTGGGGACCGAGGGCAGATTTCCTTGGGCATTCTGGGGTCTGGGGGACCAGCTCTGCCTTGCCCAGTCCCAGAAGGAGCAACACTTCTGCCAGGGAACTCTCAGGGGTCACAGATCTATCGCCCCCACACCCCCTCACCAAAGACAGAGCACTACAGGGCACTTCTTGGAGTGCCTGGTGAAGTGTAGTAGCCCTTGCTCTCCTTGTAGGCCCAAATGTAAGTCAGCTCTGATCTTTCTAGAAATATCCTGTTAAAAGGCAATCACACACTTTTTTTCAAATTTGGTATTTTGCACAGATGTTTAAACTCTGGCATAAACAGCAAGTTGCATCAGCCTCTTTTATATTTAAAGCCTTTGGGATTCCAAGAATGTAATTTGGACCAAAGGAAGGACACTGCCTTACAAAGTGGCAGAAAGAAAGGGAGCCAAGGTCCCCAACAGGATTTTTCCAGAACGTCCGCTAACAGAGGCACTTAGCATCGTGCCTGGCACACAGTAATCTTTCCATAAATATTAGCCTCACTATGGGTAGGACTAGCACGGCTCCCCCAAATGCCTCCTGTTTCCCGATTCTGCATGAAACAAGCTCACTGAGCAGTCTGACCCCAGTAGGGTCACAGACGTGTGATGTTAGCAGCCCAGGTTCTGGACCAAGACATCCAGGCTTGCTGTGTGACCCCGGGCCTTCATGCCCTCCTCTATAGAATAGGAATGATCATAGTGCTTACCTTCTAGGGCTGCTGTGAGGCCTGTACCTCCATCCTTTCTAGGCCCTGGTGGAAGGTATCTGCCCCCCACCCTGTGGTACCTCCAGTCATCCGCCAGGGGCTAGAAAGTACTTGGCTTTTAGTGGGGAAGGAATTGCTTGCAAATGGATCCCGCTGCTATTTTGGGAGCAAGCAGTTCACACCCCAGGGGCATCCCATTCCCTCCGCCGTGCTGACTCCCTCCCCGCTCAGGTTGGCTTAAGTAGGTTTCTGCTCCGTGTCAACTGGATGAATCTTGACAAATGTGACCGCTGACCTCTGATCTCTGACCCCTTCTTCGCAGGCTCCTTCTTCCTGGAGCTGGGCAGGGCTCCTCCCTAGCCTTCATTACCATCACACACACACACACACACACACACATGACCCTTCCCATGTGACCAAGGTGAGGCCATGCCCTCTGTGGCCTCCAGGAGCCATCGAAAGCAACCTCTGCCCTGACACACTTGGCCTCCACCCTGGCCAATCGATCTGAGCCCCAACCCCGTAATATCCTGGTATCGGCTCATCTTTTCCACCCGGCTCTCACTCAGGCCCCTCGGCCTCCCTACCTCCCCAACCAATTTCATGGCCTGCCCCTCAGACTGGGTTCCTACGCCATTCCCTTCCTCAGTTATTCCCATGGCTTCGCTCATTCCTGATGAAAACATTTGTGCACGTGACTGGAGAGAGCAGGCAATCCCTCCTTCATTCTCATTTCTTGTTCTAATGCTAACGACATACTTTTTTTTTCAAATTTGGCATTTTGCACAGATGTTTAAACTCTGACATCCCAAACACCTGTCCTTCTCTCTGTCGATGAGCCAAACAGTTTCACCTCCAGACCCAGAGAGGAGAAGGCTGGTGGGGGGCCTCCCTTGTCGAAGCTAGGAGCGTGGGGGCCGGGGAAAACAGAGATGAAAGTATATTCCAGCCACACAAGAACATTTCTGCTGGTGTAAGAAACCTACATCAAAGAGGCCACAAGATGAGCTAATAGAAGTGGATGGATGTGACTCCACGTTCGCTTAGCTTGATGCGGAGTCTGGGCTTCAGAGGGACGGGGCCCCGCCCATGCCACTTGCCTGACCCCTTTCCCTTCTTCCCAAGCTCATGGAGCAGAAGTCCCCCCACCCCCCATTTAGGGCTGGTTTATGGCATTTGAGAGTCTTATGTCTTCCTTCTATTATTTTCAGGCACATGCTGACTCCCTCTCCCTCCCCTGCCTTTTTCCCTGGGGAAATATAATAAAGGAATAAAGACTTGAAATCATCTTGAAAAAAAAAACGGGAGTCTAAATTTTACATATCGGAATGATATAAGGAAGAGGCATGAGAACTACACAAAGTGACTGACTCTTAAACCAAGTTGTATTCAGAGCCTGCCACAGACCAGGGAACCCACAGAGCAAAGGGCGATGCCCGCCGAGGATCCTAACGAACTGTTTACTGCGCCTTTGACGCCGCGTAGAGACCCGGGAAGGAAAACCAGGTGTGTGAGCTGCACCTGCTCCAGACCAAGCCGCAGACCATTCACGGCCTGCGGCAGCCGCGGGGACGCCGCAGGACTAAGGTGGGGACGGCTGATGGGTCTTCAGCGCTGCAGACCCCGGCAAGGAGCAGTGGGACTTCAGGCTGTCGCCCCCAGAGACTAAGGGACTTCAGGCTGTCGCCCCCAGAGACTAAGAATGGCATAGGAACTGAATGCCCAGCACTGGGGGGCTGTCTCACTCCCCGGTTCTCTGTCTGCGGAGCGTTCCTCCTTCTCTAACGAACCTCCCTTCTGTCCCCAACTCAGCCTCACACCTCAATTCTTTCCCGCGCACAGCCAGGGACCCTGTCTCTTGAGCCCCCACTTGGGGGGATTCGCCCCGTCCTGCATCAGGAATAAACTGCAAAAAGCCCTGATCTGATGGTAAGGGTTCATCGCTGGCCGATGTCCTCCTTCCTTCCCTCTCTCCCTCCTTTCTGCAATCGTGGACAGAGGAGTCCACGTCCCCTGTGACCTTAGCCAGGGGCCAAGACCTGTGACCTGAAGGAACTCTCAACCGCCCCTGGCCAACACGATTTCACCTTCCACCTCTGCTTCCTACTTTCTTGAGACACGAGGCTCCGGGAGCACAGAAATCCACTCGAGATGGGCGTAGTCCCTGCCACATCCAGGCTCCCTTCTGGTCTACTCTTCCTGAGACCGGCTCTTTCACTTTCCTCCCAGCGTCCCTCTGCCCTCTCCCCGCTGGCTCCCACTGCATCCCAGTGGCTCCTCCTTCCTTTGACAGTAGTTTTCATCTCAGGATTCAGTGACTCATAGAGCATCTTGGGCATTTTTGTCTGTTCAGACAGACCCCCTGACCTAAGCCTGGCTCAAGGCAGACACCTGGGGCATATACATGGGCCACCTGAAGCCTGCCTGCAGGTGTCTTTCCCCTCTGTCCTGTATCACAGGGAAAGGGATGGGGTTGGGGCTCAAGGGACACCTTCTGGGGCGAC
Organism: Macroglossus sobrinus; assembly: GCA_004027375.1. Classification (NCBI taxonomy): domain Eukaryota; kingdom Metazoa; phylum Chordata; class Mammalia; order Chiroptera; family Pteropodidae; genus Macroglossus; species Macroglossus sobrinus. Next base: position 71,867 of record PVKZ01003191.1, read on the forward strand.
CTCCTACAACCTTATACAATTTTAATATTTTAGAGCAAGTATGTATGACTTTTGAAACGTAACTTATAAAAGTACAATTTAACCTGTTTTTCGGAAACACACCAAGTATTTACTGGGCTCCTATTGGTGACAACTATTATTCTCACACAAACGCTGAGTGGCCAAATTCAGTAATCGGGCAAGGAGAGCTAAAGGCTGTGTGATGGGGGCGGGGCTGCTGGGTTTCAGTTTTCGTTTTGTGTGGCTGTTTTTATTAAAGACAAAGAATATATTCAAGAGATTGTCCCATCTCTCAAGCCAGTCCTTGGGGAGGGACCCATTTGTCCAAGGAGACTGCCTTGGCCTCGAACCCAGCAGCGTAAGGCGAGGCCCGCGTGCCACCCGCTTGACAGGAATGCCAGGCCACTGCAGATTGGGCAGTGATGTCACTCTCTACCTCGAGTTTTCAAACCTGGACATTTGCGAAATGTCGTCTCTCTTTTCTTTATATACTGGAGATGACTCCATTCCATTGTCCCGGCCTTTACTGAGCCTTCAGTGCGTGCCAGGCCCACACCTGGTACAAAGAGCAGGGGAGGATGGGCGCCACTCACCGGCTGTGGGGACACAGAGGAAAACGACATGACGGCCGTATGCTGTGCTCCGTGAAGGGAGCACGTGTGTTGACGTGGCAGCCTCCAACAGCTCGGAGAGCCTGTGCCACGGAGAAAGCTCACCTGTGGTAAAGGTGGCCTTCGAGAAAAGTCCATCTGCAGACCTCCCATTGTACACCCAGGCCCTGCTGTGTGAAGTCTTTGTTTTAGATCCAATGAATTCTTTCTCAGTTCAGGGCATCCCCTGATTCTGCCACATGGCTGTATCGTGGATGAGTTCACGTTCAAGTTCAGCATTGTGATATTTTCTAATTTTGCAGACTTCTTTCTGGTTCTGACCTTTGCAGACTGAAAAGTGCTTTGCTAGAGACACAGGTTCATTCCCGAAGCTCGCCTGCTTTGGACAGTCAGCCAGTCAGCAACTTGGCTGTGTTCATGATTTCCCCCTGGGTCCTCTGGATCAGGCTGGCCTCTCCTCCTAGAGGGTGGGGGAGCCCACAGCCGCAGGCTTTACGGGGGTGACACATTGCTCTTGGCCCCACAGAGGCCTGGCACGACTTTGAGTGGGCTCCTTGTGAAGTCAGCAGGGGCTCCAGCATGGCCTGGTGAGCTGGGCTGGGCCGGCGGTGGCAGGGGCTAGCAGGGTTGGCTTGGGCGTTAAGTATAGCTCTCTTTACTTTTTTATTTTCATTAGTGTGTGTGTGTGTGTGTTTTTATTACGAAAGTAATACTGTCATAAAAATTCAAAGAGTACAAAGTGGAATACAGAGAAAGCTCAAAGAACCTCCCCACTCGGCCCACACAAACCCAGAAACAGCTGCTCGGATTAGTGTTATGCGAAACCTTCCAGATACTCTCCAGCCTGTACAAACAGAAATAATACGGGTGTAGCTTTGGAAAATCACTTCTTTAAGCAAAAAAGAGATATGCACATTTTTTAAAAAAAAATCAAACATTACAGAAAATATGAAAAAAAGCTAAGATAACTAAAATCCATCTACAGATAAGAAGTTTAAACATTCATGGAGGTATTTCTCAACGCCTTTGGACAATGTTGCGGAATGAAATGATGCTATATATGCTGTCATTTATTGGGTACTCTGCTTTTCCTCTGTTGTTCAAAGATATGTTATAGTTATTTTCCATATCCATAACCTCCTTGATCAGCTGTCTATTATCTTGTACATTGGGAATGTACTTATTGATGGAAACCTAGACTGTCGCCAGTTTTTTAAGATCATAGACAAGGTTGCAGGGAGCATACTCCTGCTCACCCACCCCAGCAGTTGCCACCTGAGCATAAATGCCAGTAATACAACTCAGAAGAACAATGAGCTAACACTTTATAACCAGTACATCGGCAAAAGTAGCACGTCTGACAACATCAAGTGTTGGCAAGGGTGCGGAGCCCTGGGCATTCTCATGCACTGCCACCAGGAAGGAAACTCCATGTTCCGTTATCAGCTTGAACATGCCCATATCCTATGGCCCAGGCTTTCCACTCCCACCTAATAGCTACGCGAGTGGCGATGCTTAAAGGGCTTGGGATGCAAAACTCTGGAATCCAGGGGAAAGGCCTGAGTTGGAGATGTAAGTTTGGGAGTCAACAGCCTTAGGATGGTATTTGAAGATAAGAGATGCATAGAAATGAGTATTGCAGGGGAAAGTTTCAAGGACTGAGTTCTGGGTGTCTCCAAAGTTGACAGGCTGCACGAGGTGGGGACAATGAGAAGGGGTCCCGGGAGATTTAAAAGGAGTCAGTGAGGTAGGGGAGACAGCAGAAAAGTGAGGTGACCTGGAAGCCAAGGGAAAAGTATTTCCAGAAGTATTTGTTGCGTCAAATGCTGCTGACATAATCGGTAAAATGAAAAATGAAGTCGATCATTGGATTTAACAACACAGAAATCCCCAGAGGCCTTGGCAGGAACCATTTCTGAGGAGTGCTGGGAGACACAGGAAAAAGAAAAGGAACAGAGTTGGAGTATAGATTAACCCCTCCAGGGTTGTTACTGAGAAGGGGAGAAGGGAAACTAAATGGAGAGTAGCTAGACAGGAAGATGGGGAAAAAAGATAAAACCTTTTTATGGTAGGAGGAATTACAGCATGTTCGCATGCTGATCAGAATGATTCAGCCAAGGAAGAAGAATCGATAACCCCGAAGAAAGGGAGAAATAGTAGCGTGAATGCCCTGAGTAGGTGGCAGAGAAGGATCCAGGGCGCAAGCAGAGAAATTGGTCTTTCATCCCAGGAGGGGACAGGTCATCCAGAGGACGAGGACTGAGAGTGAAAGATGTAGATAATGGTGCTGACTTGTGGGTACATGTTTATATGCATCGCATATTATATACTCTACATACATACCATCTTTATCAGATAATAAAATATCAGACATTGAAAATATTTTTTAAACATCAGTGTCTCTGGGTCAAAGGGAGCCCTCATCATTCGTTTTCTTACATATTTCTAGACCATTATCCTAGAAAGGTCACAGTAATTAACACTCCCACCCCCAGGGCCCGAGGTCATGAGACTGACTGATCATTTTCCCAATTCCCCCAGGTAAGCCAGGTTTTGCAGATCCATTTTAACTCTTGCGTGTCTGATGGAGGAGTGAGAAGAGTCACATTCCCTTTCTGTGTGAATGGACTCCACCAGTGTTTTCTGAAACGTCAGTTCTCTTCTTTGCCGGCCCATTTTCCTACTGCTTGCTTTGAAAGGAGCCCTTTTTATTATTCTTATTATTATTTTAAGAAGATTAAGCCTTTCGCTGTCCTATGTGGTCCAAATAACTCTTCCTCATTTGTCATTTGTCTAACGACAGTTATGGTGGGTTTTGCCACACAGAAGTTTTTAATTTCTCTGTCTTTTATGGTTTGGGGTTTTCATGACATACATAGAAAGACTGTCCCCACCCCAGGATTCCTTCTAGTACTTTTATGGTTTCATTTTTTTTACATTAAATTTCTGAGCCATCTGGAGTTTATTTGTGTGGAGTGTGAGGTAGGAAATCCAGCTTTTTTCCCCTCCACATAGCCAGTCATTTCAACATCATCTATTGAATGACACACTTTTAATCCACTGATTACAAATGCTACCTCGGTCATACACCGCATTTAAAATGAACTTTCCTTCCTTCATTCATTCATTTGTCAAATATTCCTCACTTGTCCACTCGGGCACCCTACCAGGTACTTGGATGAGCTGAGATGTGTTTCCTACATGCAGGGGGGAAGGGAAGAGAGACATGAGATGGTTACTCTGCAAGGTAATGAGTGCTGGAGCAGCCCAGGAAGGGACACTTGACTGGGTCTCAGTGGTTAGGGATCACTTCCTGCTACAGGTTCGCGCATACTAAGAGTTCACCAGGTAGGTCAGGGGGACCTCAGTCAACAGTAAGCTTTGGAGACAGAGAGCTAGACTTATGTGGGGATCAGCAAGAAGTGCAGTGTGGCTTCAGTGTGCTGGGAGCATGGAGCCTGACATTTGGGAGAAGACGTGAGAGCCACAGCAGGCACCAGACCTGGATGACGAGAGGGAAAGAGAAGTCTCAGACCGCACCCCACTTTCCAGCTGTGTGGATGGAGTCACCATCTTGCTCGGATAGAGAACACACTGGGACATGGCTGTGGCTGACTCGTGGAGAGCAATTGTAGTGGGGATGAGTGGGAGCCGAGAGATCAGCGAGGAGGTGAACGAGAATGTGGCTTGTACTAAGACAGTGGTGGCAGCGGAAGTGACCCGAAATGGTCAGCCTTTGGGTCTGTTTTAGAGGTAGCGCTGCAGTCAGGACTTGCTGACCGATTGGATTTGAGATATGAGAGAAGGAAAGAAAATGAGGTTAGCTACCTAGGCCTTTGGCCTGCCCACCTGGGAGCTCCCAGTGATAGAGATGAGAAAGATTTAGAGAAGAGAGGTTTGGAGAGTGTTGGCTAGGGGACAGGAGCTTTGTTTGGACGTGCTTAGTTTGAGTTGACCCTTAGACATTGCAGAGGAGGACAAAGGTTTCTTTGACTCTCTTAGGGACCCTGGTTGGGTCTAAAAATTAGACTGATAAAGTTAGAGTAACAAGAGAAAAGCATGCACATATAAAGTTTTACATGACATGGGAGCCTTGTAAGAAAGTAAAGACTATCCTCCCCAAAATGGTTAAACCTGAGTGTTTTTATAATAGATTTGATGAAGTGGAAAGTTGAGGAAAGATATGATAGGACAAAGAGTTTGACAGAAGCGTAGTAAACTGGGGAAGCCTAGCAAGGCCTATTTGTTTGGATTCTTCTTGGCTTCTCCCTTCCCCGCTTGTAAAAAGGGTGCTTCTTTGCTCCAGGTATGGGGAGGACACCTCTCACATGAGGGTCTATGACCTACTTTAGGGGAGAAGAGCAGAGTTGCGGGGAGGTCAGACAGACCTTCCTGCTTCTGCCATTTTCCTCAAACTCCTTTATCTTAAAATATTCAATATGCCAAGATACCATGTTTGAAGGTAGCATGTCCTGAACCCCATCAACATCCGTGATTTCATGGAGCATCTCTCCATGTCACAAGCTTTAGTCTAAGTACTTTCTATGTGTGATCCCATGTATCCTTGACAACAACTCCAAAAAGTAGATGCTGGTAGTCTCACCTCTATTGTACAGGTGAGAAATGGAAAGCCAGAGAGGGTGAGTATCACGGCCAAGGTCAAACAGCTATTGATGGGCACAGCCAGGATTCACACCCAGATAGTCTAGTTCCAGAGTGTGTGTTCCTAATCTCCAACACGTCCAGATAACTGGAGTGTCAGGGAAGCCAAGAGAAGCATATTTTTCCAAGAAGGAATGATCAGCTGTGGTTAACAGGGAAGAAATGTGAGCGCGGGGTTTGGCAACATGGAGATCACTGGCAATCTTAACGAGAGCAATTTTAAGGAAGTGTTAGGCTCGAGATGCTGATAGGAATAGGATTATATGAGAATGGGAGGGGAAATAGACACGGCGAACCCAGAGGACTCGTTCATGGAGGTTTGCTCAGTACAGGAATGGAGAAATGGGACAGTAACTACAGGTGGGAGAGGGATGGAGTGAGATTCTTCTTTTTTCATGTTGATGGGAATGCTCCAGACGAAATGAAATGCTTAGGATGCAGAATAGAAAGAGGTAATTACAAAGACGGAAATCCTTGTGAAGGCGAGAAGGCGTGACACCCAGGAATTTGTATTGGCACAATTCTGCACAGTCGTGTGGCCTTTGCCAGCACCGTCATTGCCTCGGGGCAGGTGTGAAGAAAGCGAATGTTTAGATTTGTCCAGGTTCAATACTGTGTCGGGTGGAGGTGACAGGGGACAGGGGAGCAAGGGAGATTAGGATGTTGACAAGAGAGCTGTTGAAGTGATGGACTCTAAGCTGGATAGGGAGGAAAGTGAAGAGAGGAAAAGGCTAATGGATGGGAAGGAAGTAGAGGATATTGCAGATGGGAGGCCCCCATGAGCTGGAAAGACACTTGTCACCATCTTTCACTGGGAAGTAGTTGAACAAGCCCTCTAGAAGAAGAGGAGGTAGGGTGACAAAGTCAAAGGCCTACAACAGACATTCTGGATGTGATGACACCTGTGGGAAGAGGTGGCTGCAGTGGAGTTCACAGGGTCTTCAGAGATGTCACCATCAAAGAACACGGAGGCCTGACGGTTGGGACGGATGGACCACACATGGGTGCTGAGGTCACGCACTCACTCCTCCTCCTCATGGCCATTCTGCCCCATCCTCCCGGTCACGGTCTCACATGCAGTGAGGCGTGGGTGGAAAGAAAGAACGAGGCAGGTGCAAAGATTTGCCTGAATGTCGGATGCTGTGTTAGCCACTTGGCCTGAGCCTCGAAGAAGGACAGGTTTTCATCGAAGGGCAGGCCAGTGTACCCAGAGGTGGGTGGGCTGTGGGAAAAGGAAAAGCCTCCCCTTGGTGGAGCTGCAGGGGGGCCTTGCTTAGCGGAGAGAGTCCAGCCTCAGCTCAGGAAGAAGTTCCCCGTAAGCGGAAGTGGAGCAGCTAGAACTTCCTGTGATGATGGAAATGTCCTCTCTCTGTGCTTTGCCGCATTGGGGCTACTGAGCACTTAAAATGTGGCTATTGTGACTGACGCACTGAACTGTCCATTTTATTTAGTTGTAGTTCATTTCAATGTAAATAGATACATGTGGCCAGTGGCAACTGCGATGGACAACACAGCTGTAGAGATACGTGCAGGCCTCAAAGTCACAACAGGGCAGGTGAGGGAGGAAGGAGACGGACGGTGGACACAAAGCCAGGGAGCCTACAGCCATTTTGTTAAGTTTATTGGCGTTGAGAGCCAGGCCCTCTGTGCAGAGAAGATTTGAGTTTCAACCAAGGAGGCCTTGGCCAGTGGCTCCTCGTTCCTGCTCAGATGGACAAGGAGGCAGCCTCTGACCTGCTCTCCCCTCCATTCTCTCAAAGCCCGCTGCCCTGGAGGAAATCAAGGTAGCCGAGCACCGAGGGAGGGGGCTTTCTGGAAAAGACTAACAGAGAACCATGCATCGTGCAGGAGGTGGATCACAGCAACCTGGCCCTCTTGCGTGAAGGAGTTCCAGGAACGCACTGCAGTTCCCTTCCCCAGGTGGCATGTCCCAAGCGCAAGAGCGATGCTTAGCCACACGGAACAAATCGGCAACTCAGAGCTGCACAGCCCCTCAGGCTGCTGCGGCCTCGGCTCCCCCTGCCAGCAGTTTAGCCGCGCCAGGCTTAGCAGGGCCCCGACTGAGGGCTGCCTCCCTCACTGGACAGATCTAGCTGTTCAGAAGTCCATTTTCCCATGCAGCCAGCATTCCCTTGCCAAGTCTCCCAGCCCAGGGCCCCAGTCAGGTCTGGGGGCGCCACGCAGACCCCAGCACTGACGCTGGCTTCCTATTTCTTCGGCAGGTGGTGGCTTGCACATCTTCCCTCTTCTGGGCTTATGCTCGCAATGCCTGGTGGGCATCAGTCCCACTAGAGGGTCTCGGGAGCCTGGACTGCCCCTGAGACAGCAGCGGGGCCTCTGCAGGGCGGGGCTTGGGCCTGGCTCAGGGGCGTGGCTCCCAGCTGGGCCGGAGGCCTCCGGATTCCCCAGGCTGCTGACGGGCTGGCCCCTCGGAGTGGCCCCTGGGCGGGAGTGGCTGAGCTCCAGGGATGAGGGGGCGCTGGGCAGGGAGCCCACTGTCTCCTCCTCATGACTTCCCTTCCTCCTCATCCCAGGAGCCTCCTTGCCGGCCAACTGTACTAAAACTCCGGAAAACCATGGCGGGGAGGTTTTCCAATTAGAACATTCTTTTTCCGATCTGTGGATGATTCTTAAAGCAGCAAAAAGCCATTCTTCGGGGCATGTGGGGATTATCTGCCAGCGGGGCCTTGGCTCAGCTCGTGCACTCGTGCTCCGGAGGCCTGGCCCGGGGCGGCTTCAGAGCCAGAGACAAAAGGCAGTCTGCATTCTGGGGCATCGGGTCACACAGGCCGAGACTGATCCGGGAGCGTTTCCTGGGCTGATTCAAAGCCGTAGATTCAAAAGGTGGCAGAGAGTCCCGGCTGCAGGAGTGGGAGATGCTCCCGTGGCCAGGGACGCTTGCCTGTGTGACCTCTGCTCCCAGTGGGGCCACTGTCCACAGAGTGTGGATTCTGATCCTTGGAGCTGAACTGGTCTGCCTTCCCTGCCAGACTGGGAGCTGCTCCAGGCCAGGACTGGGGGTGGCAGTGCAGTGGGGGGACAGGAGCCCCAAAGGGGGCATGTATTGATTGAGAGTACGCATGTGCGCCAGGGAGGGCTCAGCTTCTGAGCCGGAAGTGCAGGCTGAGGGAAGGCCAGATAGGTGGGAATCTCACCCCGCATGCTGGCCCTCCAGGTTCGGGTCTCTGTAAGGGTCCTTGTGTGTGCAAGCACACCGGGGGACCCCTGCCCCCAGGGAACCCACCTGCTTGGAGCCGGTGGAGTCACCCAGCAAGTGGAAACTGGTTGAAGAGCTTAGAAGGATGAGGCGGCAGGGCGGGCCCTGGAAGGGAGGGGAAGAGGGGATTAGGGTGCAAACAGGAGCCCGGCCCTCCCCACACATGAACCTGAGCACCCCATCTGGGTGGGGGCTCCATTCAGAGATTTCAGAGCCCTGCTTGTAGTCCCAGCTGTGCCTCAGACTGGCTGTGTGGCCCCAGCTTGATGCCATCCTTCTCTGGGCCTCTGATTCGCCATCCGCGCGAAGGCAGAGTTTGGGTCAGTTGTTCATCTCCATTCCCTTCTGCTGTGGGGACACTGCCTGGGTTGGCTTTGGCGCCTGACAGCTTTCAGGGCCCCACCCAGTCCCCCTCCCTAGCCTGGGAACTCTTCTGCGAGACTGGCGTGCCTGAGATTTGTTCCCAGCCCTGGAGATCAGAGCGGGGCCTCCCCAGAGCTTAGGGGCGCCGCTGGCCAGTTTTCTGCAAACGCTCACTTGTCTCCCTACTCGTCTGCTTTGTCTCCCTACTTGTCTGCTTGCTTCGACCTGGCCTCCCAATGAATCTGTCTCCATCGCTGGGTCCTGGGCTGAGGCCCCCTCCCTTGACATAGGGGAACTCTCCAGTCCTGCCTCTATTTTCAAGACCTCTAGCCTGGCCCCACCTTCATGCCCACCCTCCTTACAGGCAGCACCTGTACCCTCAGAGCACAGGGCCTGCTCGCCGGTGGGGAGCCTGCCTGAGCTGGGTGACTTCAGGAAGATTCTGCCAGAGCCTTGCCAGCCTTGGAGCTGGAGATAGGGGCCAAGGCACAAGAGGAGCTGAGAGCAGAGAGGAACTGGCCCCAGGTCAGGCTGGGCAAGGGGAGATCCCAGGCTGGGGGCTTAGCTCTCAAGTTCCAGGCCAAGGGGACGTTTATGAAGGAGCTGATGCTGCGGCCGAGAGTGGGTGGGAGGTCACCACCAAGGGAATATCCTGTGCAGGGGCCTGGCAGCATGAGAGCAGTCGGCGCGTCTGGCTTGAGGTGCCTGTGGGCAAGGAGTCAAAGAAGAGGCTGATGAAGTCAGCAGGGGCCCTGGATCTTGCCTGAGGTGGCTGGGGGTGGCGCTGACAGGGGGTGGGAGTCCTGCCGGAGCAGTGAACAGGTGGGCAGGGCAGGGCAGGGCAGGGCAGGGTAGTTACGGTTCGAGTCAAACCCGTTTGCGGGCGAGATCAGCTGCAGGGTCTGGCAGCCTGGCAGGGAGGGAGGAGTTGAGAAAAGGCTGGTCCCATCGGCTGGCTCTGTCATGGCGGATCTGGCCTGGGTAGGGATGACTCACCTGGGACATGAGAAGAGCTCGAGGCCCTGGGGCAGTGCAGCTAATGGTCCCCACTCCCTGGCTGGTCACTGCTGGTTTTGGACACCAGTTTCACTGGTGCCTTCTTGACTTAGGGCTCTGGAGAGAGCTGGCGCATCCCCAGTGGCGGCCTTGGGAGAGAAGGGCCACCCTCTTCCTTACCCCTACATCAAATCCATCACTGTGACCTCTACACTTTATTTCTTTAAGCTAGGGGCTCTTGAAGGGGAAGGGGGTCCAGAGAGGGGATGTGACACTTCCTCGGTGTCCAGGATGCCAAGCCAAATACATCCACAGCCACCAACAGCCTAAAGTGGAGGATGCGAAGGTGTTAGGTGCTGGCCACCAGACTTAGAAGCAGAAAAACACTTGTTGGCATAAGACAAAGATGAAGTGAGGTGACTACGTACAACCCCTGACCTTTACCCCCCCCATACACACACATTCACACAGACTCAGGGTCACCTCCTACCTAGATGAAAAAGCCCAGGAAGAAAAGCTCGCGGACAGCTTCTAGACTCTCAAGCACCCCTCAAACCTCTCCTTCTGCAAATCCCATCTGACCCCTGAGCTGCTCTCCATGACCCGGTGATGACTCACGCAGGGCCCTGCCTTCCCTGAGCTCACCACCTAGAACAATGAAGGGCGCCAGCCACGGCTATGGTGCAGGATTGATATCATCGGAGGGAGCTGGGGGAGCTCACAGAAGGAAGTGATCCACTCGACTGGGTGGCCCGTGCACTCAGAGAAGGATTTACAGACACTCGAGGGAAGTTTTGAAGAATGACTAAGAGTTCACTAGTCAGACGAGGGGACAGAAGACATTCTAGAGAGCCTGAGTGCCAGGAGCAAATGTTCCAAGGAGACAGGGCTAGTGATGTATTTTGAAGGCGGAAGGAGGCCAGCGTGGCTAGAGCGCAGTAAATGCAGAGGACGAGTGGCTGGATCTGCAGAGAGGCCCGCGCAGCCAAATCCTTGCGCCCCTTAACGAGTTTGTGTGTTATGCTGAGAGCAGTGGGAAGCCATCAGAGCTGCAAGCAGGAGAGCAACACGGAACTAAGTATTCAAGTGACTTCTGTGTGGAGACTATACAGGAAGGAAGGTGGGACCAGCGGCAGGGAGACCAGCGGGGTTGGTGGCAGCGAGCGTGGAGGGAAGTGGATGGATAGGAGGGTCATTGGAGACAGACTTCGCAGGGCTGGATGAAGGAAGACCTGTCCGGCCACCCTTTTGATCTTGTCATTCTCATAGGCCAACTCTTGACTTTCTCTGCTGTCTCTCGGACCGGCCCCACAGGTAGGGTCAGGGACTTCTTTTGATGTTCCCTCCATCCCAGCTCCCCACCCAGTGCCTCGCACATAGCAAGTAGCCAGTAAGCTTGATGGAATGACACCCATGCTCCAAAAGCACGAAAAGACGACAGTGATTGAATGCACTGGCCCTGGCTGTTCAGATGTGTGTCCACGCCCAGCCTGTGAGGTGGCCCTGCTTGCTGACAGGGCGCTCGCTGCCGTGCCTTGGGAACCCCAAGTCCCCCCCAGGATGGCCTTCCAGGGCGAGAACTTCCCCCGTGCGGCCTCACTTTCCTTCTTCTTCCCAGCCTCCCCGACTTCCTGCATGATCTCAGCCGCCAGCCCCCCACTCCGCCCCCTCCCACCCCTGTCTGGGCTCTCCATCTGTAAAATGGATCTAGGACCAGGAGTTCTCGACAGAATTCACCCGCAGCATCTGTGGAACTCATTGGCCCCGAGCGGGGGCCAGATCGCATCGGGCGCGGGCAGGGGCGCAGCTAGACAGCCGGGGCCCTTCACGTGGCGGAGGCCTCCCGGCCCAGGGCCGCGAGCCTGGAGGAATTTGCCTGGCACTTTTCCACCGCGGCGGAGCCTTCTGGAGCTCGCTCGGGGATCGGTGCAGGGAGCCCCGGCCTTGATTTCTCCAGCAGCCCCGCAGGGCGGGGCCGGGAAGGGGCGGGCGGGCCAAGACACTGGCGGGAGAATGTGCGGAATGTGCCAGGCGCATCTACCTACCCCAGGAGAGGGCAGAGGAAGGGGGCCGGCCGAGGGGAGGGGCGAGGGGCGAGGCCCCGGGCGCCGGAGAAAACCTGTTTGTTCTCCTGCGGGCGGAGCCCAGTCGGCGCCTCCTCGCCGCCCTGCACGCTCCCCGCCGCGCCCCGCGCCCCGCGCCCGCCGCCGCTCCGGCCCGGCTGAGGGAGCCCGCGCCCCGCGCCCGCCCGACCCTCCGCCCAGCCCCGCGAGCCGGGCACCTGTGCCAGGTAGGGCTGTCGAGTCGCTGTAGGCGCGGCCCCGCAGAGAGGCAGCAGAGGGGCACCGAGCCTGTGCCCAGCCCGGTGACGGGGACAACTCCGGGCCTCAGTTTCCCTATCCATCATCTTCGCCCACTTCAAGCATCCCTCCTGGGCTTTCGCCTGCGAAGCAGTGCACCTCGGTTTTTGGTTTTCACTGTGAGCAAAGAGACTAAGCGAGACAGGCAGGGAAAGCTGGCCGTGTCCATTGGTCCTCACTCTTTCTGGCAGAGACACTTTGATTGTTAGTCAGTGGCCTGGGGCCAGGGTGCTTTCGGACTTCATTGCAGGCCCGAGAAGCAGGGGATCTCAGATCTGCTAGTTCACTCCGTGTCCATTTTATAGATGAGAAAACTAAGACCCAGATCAGGGGGCTCGAGGGCTGCTTGCCACGAGCATGCGCTGCGCACAGGGCCGTCTCCTGGAGGGCCACTGGGAAGGTAGCCGCTCAGACAGAAGGCGCCGAATCAAGTGTCGCTGGCTGTTATCGAGGGGATCTGCAGCTCGCGGGCTGTGTGGCGGGATTGTTTTGATGGGGGCAGGGGGAGCCAAGAGTCTGTCCTCTGGAAAAGCAGAGGCTGAAAGCTCAGCTCCTCCCTGCGTCTGTCCACTTTGCTCCTTCTGAGCCGGGGGCACCTGGCCAGCTCCGTCAGTCTGCGCGGGTAACTCGCCAGGCTGCCTGCCACCGGCGCTGCTGGGGCTCAGAACAGGTCGATGGTGGCTGTGCCTGGGCTTTGGGACATCCTAGGTGTGGTAGGAATTGTGTTCACACTCAGCCGTTTGCACTTGGCCTTGACATCGTGGAAGGCTGTGCAGCTGGAGGACCAGAGTCTGTGAACCCTGAGAGAGAGCCCCTCACAGCCCACCCAGTGGTGATCGAGGTCTCTGGAACCCGGACCCAGTCTGGCCTTGGTTTCATGGCACCTGGCTGGGGACAGGGAGCAGGGTTCTATGCGGCTCACATAGAGCGGTGAAGGAGGCTGTGTGTGTCTGAGGGGTGGTGTCCCGCCTTCCCAGGGCTTCTATGGAAAAACCAGGGGCAGCTCAGAGGCCCCGCTTGCCACTTAGAAGCAAGTGGGCAAGACAGATGCACAGACCAGGGGCCAGCTTGGTGCTTGTGCTGTTTGCTTCGTCACCTCTGGGCCACCTGAGGATGGGAAGGAGCAGGTGATACCTCTTTCGGAGGTGAGGTGTCACCTGCCCTACCCCCTCCACGCCCATCTGTGGAGAGCTGATGGCAGGCGCCCAGCACAGGGCTAGGCACACAGCGGGTGCTCCAGATCTGTTCAGTTCTACCCTCTGGCCACTCACGAGTCAGCGACAGAGGTGGCCCATGACCATATTGGGTGCTGCGGCTCTGAGTGGCAAAGCACAAGGGGCTGTTGGGTGCCTGGGGCGAGGGAGCAGCTCTGGCTGCAGAGATCAGGGAAGGCTTCCTAGAGGAAGAGGGCCGGGGTGCGGGAGGAGCAGTTCAGCAGCTTCCAGGTCAAGGCTTGCGCATCCTTCAGGGCTGCTTGAGTCCAGCCTGCCTTTGTCACCGAAAGACCAAAGCCAGTTCTTCCTAAGCCACTGGATGTTCTACCCAGAGCTGGACAGTGGGGGCCTGGAGAGAAATTGGATGCAGGCCTGCCCGGGGGGTGACAATCTAGTTGGGGAGAGAGGCCACTCAGTAAGGAGCCGCCACCTGCATCAAAATGGTGCACTTCAGTTCCTCCTCAACTCAAGTCCGGATTGCAGGCAGAGCCCCCCTCACCTGAGGCCGGTGACCCCAGGGGCAGCCAACACTTTGCCTCGGCCATCCTCAGCCTGCTGTGCTCCTTGTGTCTCTGCTTAGTGCCCCTGTGGCCTCCTGAGATGTGGCAGGACAGAGATTCTGAGCCCTCAGCAATGGGCCCAAGACCTGGCCACTCTAGGCATTGTCACCTGGTCTCCGAACTGTCCTCAGTTGCATGCCAAGAAAAGTCCCCCATTTGGCTCAGTGCACTCTGGAAGCTGGAAGCCCTCCTCCCTTCCCCACTCAGCCTCCACGGGTGACTGACCCCTTTGGTTTGGATCTTGCTTCAAGCCGCAGCCCATGCCAGCTCACATGTAACACCAGCTTGCTCTCTGCTTGCCGAGCCCTGCGGCTGCCCTCGCTGCCAGGCCTGCATGGCATGGGATAGGACCATGGCCGGGGAGGAGGAGAGTTGCAGCCCACGTGGCACCCCGGGCCTCTGGGCCCTTGTGATTGGCATCCAGCAGGGCGTCTGCATTCATTCCCACTGGGCCTGCAGAGGGCCGGCTGATGCCAGGACAAGGGCAGCGCACCCGGGGACCCATGTGCCTGAGAGCGATGCTCGGGAATGGTTGACATCATCGCTTCTGGGGGTTGGAGAGCTGGCAGGAGACTCAAGAAGCGGAGCGGGGAGGTGGATGGTGGGACAGGGAGGTGCCTTTACAGGCTAGGGGTAAGAGGGCGGCTGAGAGGTCAGGCTGGGTACAAACCCTAGTTCAGCCACCACCTAATTGTGTAAACCAAAGCACATCACACGACCTCTGGAGGCTTGGGTGTTGTCACCTGTACAGAAGGGATGCTGAAGCCAGGAACACCTGCTGCATAGTGGCCAGCAGATGGCACCTGGCACAGAGACACAGCTCTGTCAGGGATGTCGCTTGCGCCAGCTCCTCAGTGTCCTCTTCCAGGACACATAGCTGGAGTGAGGTTGGGCCGAGGTCGGGAGGGGTGTAGGTTCCCCAGTTGAGGAAGAAGAGTTGTTTAAAAATCACTGCTCATCTGTGCCGGTGACGCATGTGATGTGTCCTCACAGTTCAAGGATTTGTTACAGAACACTTAATTCTTAGGACGTTTCTGGATCGCTATTAAAATGTGATTCACTTTCTTTTTGAATTTTCGCTGGTTTTATTTTCAGCTATTCACGTTGGATTAGTTGAACACTCACAGGAAAGTTGTAAGAATGTCGTAAGACTTTCAAAGAAGTCCCTTGAAGCCTCGTCTGATTCCCCACTCTTAACTTTCCTGGTGGTTTTCTTCAAGAAGGGGGAAGGTGACATGGAGGCACTTGTGTGACAGGAACTTTCCACTGAGGAGTGGCCATGGAGGGGTCAAGAGGTGGACAGGGCCGGTGTGAATTCATTTATCTAAAGGGAAACTAAAGCTCAAAGAGGAACTCGATCGAGACTCATTGGAGGCTTAAGAGTGGAGCCGGATGAATGTATGGCATGGATACACGTGTGTGTGTGGGGTGAGTGTTTTCCGATCTCTCAGCCGTTTGGGGCACAGGGGCACAGGGAAGATGGAGAACTGAGAAGGGAGGGGATGAGGAAATGGGAGGGGCAGGCCTGGACAGAGAAGGGACTAGGAAATGAAAAGACAAGAGGCCCCATGCACGTCATTGTCGCACTGTAATGCGAGGAGACAGGGACACTGTCTACTCTTTGCCCATGTGGCGCATGCTCACTTCCCATTTTAAGAGGGAGCGGAGAACTGGGGTGCTGGAGGTGGCTGCTGAGATGGCTGCAGAGCATTGTGGCCACATCCTGGGTCAGAGAGGAGACCCGGCCTCTGGGCTCTGGTATGCAGTCCTCATACTGCTGCTGGCTGTCACTGGTGGTCCCTGGCCTTGGCCCCATCTGTGGGCACAGCTCAGCACTTGGTTCACCTCCCTGGTCCGGTCCCTGCAACTGTCGGCTCAGCACGCCACTTTTTTGATGACTAGGTCGGTTTCCCAGAGGGCTCGATGTGGCCAAGGGTTGCTATGGCAAGAGCAGGCACCAGGATTCCAATCGTGAGAACGGGTGTCCCTCAGGCAGTGCCAGCTTTAGACTGAAAACAAAAACACAAACAAAATCCCAAAGCTCAAACCTGCGCTTACCTCCCCACGTCTGCCAGGCCAGCTCCTACTCATTCTTTCGGGAGCGCCCGAGCGCAGGGCACCTCCTGTCACACTCTGGCCCTCTGGCCGTGCCCTCCCCAGGCTGCTCTAGGCCGTCTCTGTCTGACCAGCACCCGGCTTGGCATCTCCTTTCCACAAATGCCTGTTTAATCCATGGAGGTGTGGCCGTGGGCATGTGCTTTGTCCTCTCTGGGTCTTCACATTTTTATCCCCAAATGGGGTCAGTGATAAAAGGTTAGGGTGAAGCTCAGGGGACTTTGGGCCTGAGGTGGACAGAAAGGTAAGAAGGGAGGGGCCTGGGAGGAGGCTTGGCAGGGAGAGCGCTGCGGGAGGGGGAGGAAGAGGCAGAGGCCTGCCCAAGGTCACTGGGGCGGGAGCCGTTGTGGGTGAGGAGAGGGGGCTGGGCGCTGCTTTTCTGTCTAGATCCTCTGGTGATCACCTGGAACTAGGAAAAGGAATTCGCTTTGGCTGATGTTAGGAGCAAATGTGGGGACACTTTCGTGTCGCTGGGCCTGCTCTGTCAAAGGCCACGTGGGTGGCAGGGGTATTCCTGGAGGAGGGGCGTGGGTTGGGATGGGCGTAGGCTCAATGATCCCCAAGTCCCTTTTGACCCCCTTGGCCATCTGTGTGCAGAGGCGGGTCACATCTCTGCCCCACTGAGATGGGCTTAAGACCACCTTGGTTCCCAGACTGCAGAGACAGCTGGGTGGGGGGATAGGGGACAGAGCCAGGCAAGGCCACTCAGGAGGGCTCCCAGGGTTCCTGCGGGTCCCTTCCCATGGCACAGCAGGGGGTGTGGGGACCCTGGAAACAGTGGGACTGGCTTAATGTAGGTGGCTCTGGCAAGAGGTTCAGTTTGTGGCGAGGACTCCTGGACCCCTCTGTGTCCAGTACGTTGGCTCTGTCTAGGCCCAGGCCTCCACAGAGACACCTCAGAGGGCTCTGCGCAGGAGGCCAAGAGTCCAAGCCACCTCTAAAATGGCCCAGTCACCCCAAAAAGTCACCTATATTCTGCCTGCCGAGATCTAGATAATGGCACAGGGGAGCTGGGGATCCAGTGACCGGGTGGCCATGGCTCCCTTTGTCCCCTCAGGGCTCAACTCCCCATACCTTGGGAGGAAGGGGTGCCGATCCCCCTCAGACGTCTGCCTCCCAGGGCCCTTCTGGTGCTGACGCCGAGAAGTCTAGCATCCGGGGTATTGGGAGTGGGCTGGGGCAGAGGTAAAATTCTAAACTTTCATGCAGAAGTCATTTACCTGTAAAGCACATTTACAAATCCTCCCCCGTGCATTTTTTTTCCATATTACATTTTCCCCTCTGCAACCCAAGCCTCCAGCTCTCTTTCGCACGTGGCGCAGCTCCTTCCTGCCGCCCCAGTTGGTCGGGCTCCAGGTGGGCCCGTAAGACTGGAGCGTCAGGGGCGCGACAAGTGCTCCGCTCAGCCACTCACACTGGCCCCCGGGAGCTGTGTGCTCGGCAGCACATTGCAGGGCTTGGAGATCCAGCTGATCAGCCATCACTGTGGCAGGCTCTGAAGGGTCCCTTCCCCCAGACTGCTGCGGAGACCCTCTGTACCCCAGGAACCCCTGGAGCAGCAGCTTCATCATCATCATTATCAGCAGCAGCAACCTGCTGCAGACTGTCTTCTTGCCAGATGCCCAGACGGGGAATCGGGGTGTCATTCACAAAAGCTGGCCACAGGAGGCCGCTTCATAAAATGGGACTTTTGATCATTCCAGCCGTTTTGGCCCGGGGAATCAGGTCAGCTGCCTGGCTCCAAACGTAAACAGTGTGCCAAGTGCATGCCTTGAGAAAGGCCTGGAAAACGGCACCTGAGCAGGGGGTGGAGGTCGCGCTCCCTGACTTTTAGCGTCCCCAGTCCCCTCACACTCCATGCCACGTTGTGCTGGGGGCCTCAGCGCCATGTATCTTTGTGTTTAAGCCTTTGTCAGCCTTGCCTGTGATGTGCATGCAGACTCATCCGTGTGACCCCCGTTACAACCTTCCTGGGGAGCCTGGCCCCCAACCTGTGCTCTCCCTGCGGGAAGAGGGAAGACAGGACAGGGAGGGAGACTCTGAAAATGGTACTGCATGGCATCCTGTGCCCCTGGTGACCATAAGAAGGGCTGTGCGGGAGCCCACGTCTTCTCCCCTCATTTAGATGCAGGGGTCAGAGGATGCTTTGAGCAAAGGGCTCCGTCTTCAGCCAGAGGGTGAGTGGTGTTGTCCTCACAGAAGCAGGACTTGGACTCGTTGTCAGTGCACTTCCGTTTGCACTTGAGTTGCAAGGGACGGTACGGATGTATGGCTTCGAGGTCTTGATCAAGTCTTCCATGTCTCTGATGGCACGTGTGCCCCTCCTGTGCAGTGACAGTGCATGGGTCCAGCTGGCTTGTTTCTGAGGCCTTCTCAGCATCTGTTACCGCTCTCCCCTTCAGGCTCAGGGGCTCCCAGAGGGACACTCTCTGAGGAAGGACAGTCTGGGAGAAGACACCTGGTGTCAGACAGGCCCCCCCACAGCAGGTGGGCTTTGAGTAACTCAGTGTCACCCTTTCCTTAGTGACACTGATCCTGAGACAGTTTATTACTATGAAAGAGCTTGAGAGGAGCCTGTTCCCACCATTTACACACAAGAGAGGACTCTAACCTTGAAGCTCAAAGGCATTTGCTTGAAACACACCGAAAGGGGACCTGGGTATCTATTCTGGAAGGCGGCTCTAAGGCACAAGAACTTTTCTTGGGGTCTTTTCCCTGATGCTGGGGCCACTGGAGGCTCTTTGTCCAACGGGAGCATTTACAGTGTGGATGAGCAGGAGCCTCCCCCATGCCAAGAATCCCCATCGCAAGGCAGGTCTCACAGGTGACGCAGGGCTGTCACACAGGTGAGGAGGGGCCCAGCTTGGGAGGGGAGCTCTGACAGCCTGCAGCCTCAGAGTTGCAGAGACCAACTCAGGCTGTCATAAGAGGACCAGGGAGGACAGGTGTAAAAGCTGGGGTCTCCTTGCAGGCTTCGTTTTTTTTCATGATTGAGTCATTGACACTTTCATCCAATCATGTGGCGCCAAGGCCCCATGGGAAAAAAGTCAGCTTCCTGCCAGGCCACCCTAGCAGCACCCAGCTGAAGGATGGGAACTGGCTGGGTCCGCCCGTCTTAGGAAGAAGTTGCTGAGACATGAGACTTTTCATCACGTTACCCCTCCCCTCATCATCTGGATGGGAGCATTTATTTTGGGCCATATTTTGGGGCTCTGCCTATGGGAGAGCTCCCTGCCCCAAACCCCCAGGAAAGTGCTCGAAGGCAGAACTTCACTAAAACGTGGGCTGAGGTTGGCCCAGGAACAGCCCCCTGCACTGGGCGGCCCAAGGCCTTGATGACTTCATCCAGATGTCACTCGCCACATCTGTATTTGGTCACAGGGCTTGGCTGCATGCGCTGTGCTCTGGGCTGTATAATTTCCCTGTCCTGCTGCTTCCTCATGCCAACTTCTCACCCATGCCTAAGAGGTACACTGAGGGCTGAGCAGCGGGTTTTGGGTCTAAGAGACAGAATTATGTGCGCTCACTTCCGGTCGGGGGTGGGGCCCCTTGGAAGACCGGTACGTGTGGGGGTGTGGGGAAACGCAGCTCGGCTTCCTCTCAGCTCCCTAGGTGCAGACTGTCACAGGTCACCTCTGGGGAAGCCCTGCCCCTTACTCTTCTGTGCTCGCTCACGATGGCCAGCACCCAGCACACACACACATTCAGACAAGCCCGGACGCCCGTGCCCTCTGGCTGTGGCTCCCATGCGTGCAGTAATGTTCCACGCTCCTGGAAGGCCAGGCTAAGGGCGTTTTGTTCCTCTTCCCTCCCAGCTTAGCTAGGAGGTCCGTGCGTGGCATCCAGCAACCCCCATTCCCCTGCCACCCAGGCTGGGAGAAGGGCAGTCGCTCAGCCTACAGTTTCCTTTCACACAAGCCCTTGCCACAATGATCCCAGGCCAGGGGCCCGGGTGCCGGGGTGGGCCAGGCTGCCTGTGTCGACAAGCCGGGCTGCCCTGCCCATTCCTTAGTGTGCATCCCATTGTCTGGAAGAAACCAGCTCTTCCCAGCTGGACAGGGGAAGCGGGGAAGGACATTTCAATCCTGGGATGGGCTGGCATGGGGGCTGCAGCTACACCAGAGTGAGGGCCCCAGGATGGGGTGACAGACAGGGGCAGGCAAGGGCCACCAGGGAGATGGTGCTTTACGCCTATACCCATGCCTACTGAGGTCTCTGCCCCAGGTGGGCTCTGCACCTCTACACCTTCCTCCTCTTCTGTGGGCCCCTTTTCCTTCCAGGCTAGTGGGACATGCAGACGTTTTGAGTGTAGGGTGATCAAGAATGGGACCATGCTGTGTCGCTGAGCCAGGGGAACGTAGGACTTGAAGGCTCCTCTGGGAGCTGCCTCCTGGGCTGAAGTTCAAGGCCATCTGGCAAGGAGGTGCCTGCGAGGCCAAAGACACAGAGGCCTCCTTGGAAAAAGGAGGTGTGCACAACTTGGGGAGTCAAGCAGGTTGGCTGTTCTAGAAAAAATTTCTCCAAGTTGTTCTCATCTAGGACACAGAGCATGTGCTTGTGAAGTACGGAGTGTCCCCTCCTCCTGCTGCTTCTTTCTCCGTCTCTCTGTCCTCATGCATCAGCGAAGCATTTGCGTCACTGTCTGCAACTCCTCCCTGCCCCACCTCCCGCCCTCCCACTAATCTGCCGGCATCAGCTTCAGGATAAGCTCTGACTCCACGACTGCACTGACAACACCAGGCTTGCTGTGGCTCTTTGCTCCCCGCTCATTGGCTCCTCACTTCTGTCTGTCCAATCAGGGCCAGAGGCCGTTTCCCTGCAAGGTTGCTGGGCAGCCTTGAGAGGCCATGGAGCAGGAAGGAAGGTGCAAGGGTAGCGTGCCCACTGACAGTCAGGGGCCATGTGCATCAGGGAGGGCCTGTCCCTGTCTCCCCTTGCCTGCCCCAAGAGACATCTGCGGGATAATGGGAGAAGGAGAAAGGACATGGTGGAGGGCCAGGAGGGATGGCTATGGACACCCACCTGGTGCCTGAGGTGGCACCTGCTGGAGGGAGGGGACTGGGACAGGCTGGTGTAGTTTGAGTGTAGGGTTCTGCTTGGAGTTGGCTATGTCTAGTGGCAGATAAGCCACTCATTTCTTTGGAGACTCAGGCCAGGCCCATAAGCAGGGCGATAGGGTAATTCTTAAGGAACCAGAAGACTTCTCTCTGTCAAGGTAGAAATGGGGTACTCGGAGTGACTGTCCCAACCAGAAATGTGCTCATGTGGGCCATGTGGGGGATAAGGACACCCACCAGCATCAAGACACCCAAGGTCCAGGGAGCGTCACATGCTCTAGTTTAGGGGTGTTGTTCACAGGCCTTGGTGGTTCGGCACCACTTCGCAGATGAGGAGATCAAGACTCAGAGAGTAGGACAGTGTCACAGCTATGTGACGCCACTTGGAGATGAAAGCAGAGATGTCTTCACTCTCAGGTCAGGTGGCGCTTCTGCATGGCAGGGCTCGTGTGCCAGGGGGAGTGTAAGACTGGAAGGCCGCGGCAGGCGGGATGTCTCCTGCCCCACTTTGGAAGGCGGCTGGAAATGGAACAATCCAGCAATGCAGCGTCCATCTCGCTTCGCACTCCAGCTTCTCCGTGGGGTGAGCGGGCAGGCACGCTGACCCCAGTCCGAGAGGATTCTGTCCTTCGTGTCTTCCTGGACTTGGTCGGAATCTTGCATCTCACACGCAGAGAAGATGGAGAGTGCGGGGCAGCAGGGGTGTGCGCTGGCCTCCTCCTCCGAGGTGGTTCTGGGGTCCGGTGCGTGGAGTCGGTAGTGGCTGGTGCAAGATGAAAGGCCCCGCAGACACTGTGTGCGTGGCTGGCCACGTCCAAGTGCCCCCTCCCTCCAGCCGTGCGTGTCAGCGGCCGAGGCCAAGTGCGGGGCTTTGGCATGTGCCGGGGCGTGCCCGGGCCCCCCCACCCCGAGCCCTTCGCTGCACGGAGCTCTCCCAGCCGTGGCGCGTGGCGCGCGGGCTCCGAGCCCAGCAGGTGCTGCGGGTGTGGCCCGGGGCGGGTCCCCAAGCCTCCCCGGCTTCTTCGCGCGCGTGCAGCGGGGCTGACCGCGCTCTCGCGGCCTCTGGCTGCAGCCCCGCTGCGGGGCCGGCACGTGCGGACCCTGTCCCGGGCGCCCGCGTCGTTAGCGGCTCGCGCTGCACGGTCCCCGCCCCGTGGAGCGCGGGGCCGAGGGGCCCGTCCTGGCGGTCGCGTCTCCTTGCACCGGTCGCGTCTCCTTGCACCGTCGCTGCGACATCCGCGCTCACAGCGTCTCCCTCCCCCACGGCCTTGTCCCTGGGGACAGCGCCTCAGGGCCTGGGTGCGTGGCGAGGGGGTCCGGGCAGGGCCCGGGGGTGGAGGCTTGTCTGCAAGGGCGTCCCTCGCGTCCTGCCGAGCCCGCATCTGTGAGGAGCCGCCCCCGGCTCCCTGAGGTGCCTGTGCCTCGTGCGGCTGCAGCTGAGGCTGCGACCTCCTGTCTGCAGCCGGACCCTGGACCCCGAATGCAGCGCCCCTGTCCCTCCCGCAGCGCTGTGCAAAAGGACCACAGAGGCTCCTGGGGGACAGCGTCTGTCTGTGCCCGCGGCAAGGCCCCTCACAGCTCCGCATGGCGGGCCCTGGAGGCCCAGGACGCCCAGGACGTCACGCCCCTGGGCCCTGGCATGTCCACCCAGCAGAGGGACAGAATCTTCAGGGCCACTGCCCGGTTCGCTGTCCTCACGCCGCGTTCCTCCCAGCGCTGCTCACCAGGTGGCAGCTTGTGAGACCCGGTGTCAGCCACCCAGGTGGCCCGGGCTCCCGGTTCATTTGCTTAAACCAACTGCTTGTTTAGTCTTTAGCATGTTCTTGGTAGGAAAATTAGAAACACAGAGGAGCAAAATATTTTGGTCTAGATCCCTTCAGGTGTTTCTTTGCACGTGCATTTGTACGTTAATATATTTTTAAGAGAATGACAGACAGCATCCTACACATCTAATTTTAAAAACTGCCTTTCACTTAACGAGATGTGGAAACTATACACATGAACGCTTGTTAAATATCACATCTAGCGTTATCATTTGTGATGGCTGCATAGCGTGTGCTTGAATAACAGATCATTGTATGTTTAAAAAGGACCATTGGGAATTTAGATTACTGCCAGACTCTCACCATCACAGTTGACACTGCGACGATGCCGTCTGTACACCTGGGTCATTTATGCGGTTGTGTGTTTAGCAGATATCGCCAGAGGGGAACTGCTGGATCAGCCAGGCTTGCCCTCTCTGAGGCTTTCAAGACATGTAGAGATTTGTCCTCCAAAAAGACGCCCCTGTTGACCTGACGACCAATAGCACAGGAGAGCCACCCCCCACTCTCTGAAGCTGGTCCCGTCTGCAGTGAGGGTTTTTCAGTCGCCCCTTCATTAGTGGCCATTCTACTCTGCTCTCTGAGAGGGGAGGGAATGGTGGGGCTGACAGGAGACCTGGGATTAAGAAGGGGTGGTGATGTTTGCCAAGTCAGAAGCATGGCCCCTGCCACTCTCCGGCTGAGGTTGGGGGAGGGGCAGGTCTTGTCTGGGAAGGGCCGGAAGAGCTGGAGGAAGAGGCCCCCAGGAGCAAGGGCAGGCAGGACCAGAGGCCGGAGAGAGAGCTGGAGGGCCACCTTCCAGAGATGCTGAGGCACATGGTCTGTTTGCAGCGGTGACAACATTGACCAGGGGTGGGATCAAAAAGGCTGGGTCAAGGGACAGGATTGGGGAGCTTGCCCCATGCTTTAGACAGTGGGGAACCCATAGAAGCTAAGTGAGAATTGAGGCCAAGTAGAATTAGGGGCGATGAGTGCTTCTGGAAGGAGGTACCGATAAAAGCAAGTGGCCTAGGAAGGAGATCAGAAGTGACCGTGGCCTGAACCAGGGCTGATAGAGGAGGGAGCATGAAGTGCAGGGAAAAGCCAGCTCTCCACCTGGAACCTAGACTCAAACCTCACGTGTCCACCTGTCTGGCCGGCACTCATCACTTTACAAGAGCTGCCTTCCTCTTTAGTCCTGTAGAAGGACCACTTTTGGGGTCTTTCAAATATATTGTCCCATCAACAAAAGACATTTGACTCCTGAGATGAACCGCCAGCCCTGGTCTTCGCCTGAGTCTTCTGCTGGGGTCTTAGCTGTAAAGAAGGGGCCTGGGACAGCATAGGTGTCACCCCCACTTTGCCTCTTTCACAATGGGCTCTTATGTGTGTCCCTGTCCCTTTGTCCCAGAAATCCCCAAAGGCCTGTCTGCATGTATGTGGAAGTAGCTTATTTGGTTCTGATGAGGCAGGAAGCTTCCAGGCCACGTGGCTAACAGGTCTGTCAAGAGGAGACTGATGAATTCCTGAGGGAACCTGAGTATTAGCAGTTCCTGAGCTGAGGCCAAGAGGAAGTGAGGGACTCGCCCAAGGTCTCACAGTCGGTCAGCAGCACCAGGAAACCAATGGACCGAGGTCTCAGGCGGCGACTCTGTCTGTGCGCCCTGCCCAGTGGGGCCACTCCGTGGGTTGCTGGGATGAGACAGCTACGCCTGGGAGGATTACCTATGGAATGCGCTCTGTTCAGTAGAAGTCTGACGTGGCTGCCTTGGTGATGAGGTGCCGTTCCTGGCGCACAGCACGCTTGCGCCTCCTGGGCTGCTCATTTGGTGCAGTTTATGGGAAAGCCAGCTCTTGCTGACGTGGCAAATTTGGTTTGCTCTTGGCCCTTTGCCCTGCCCATTCCACTGTGCCCCGACCTCCACGGAAACATGTCCAGGTCTTGCCAGCTGGCAGCAGGGCCCGGCTGCTCGGGTCTGGCCCAGGATTGGACCAGAGGGTGGCAGGCCCCTCCAGGGGAGGCTGCTCTGCCTCGGGATCATGCTGGCCGAGTTGGGGCTCCTGCTTCCCATCATGCCCGCTCACCTGAGCCTCCGAATCCTCTCCTGAGGTCCAAGAGGGCAGCTGTGACAAATCAGGAGTGCGACTAGACCCATAACATGGGCCTTTTGTGTCAGTGCAGCCCCAGGCCAGTCCCAGCTTCCAGAACCAGCTTCCTCACGCCAGCCCCTCCTGGGGCAAAAGGATTTCATGGTGCTATGAAGCCACAGAGATCCCCGCGGCCCACCCCTCAGTGGCCACAGGAGGGCAGCAC
Source organism: Macroglossus sobrinus (assembly GCA_004027375.1). Taxonomy (NCBI): domain Eukaryota; kingdom Metazoa; phylum Chordata; class Mammalia; order Chiroptera; family Pteropodidae; genus Macroglossus; species Macroglossus sobrinus. The sequence continues at coordinate 97,138 of PVKZ01003191.1, forward strand.
TGGGCTGAAGGGCCGAGAGTGGGCACGGAGACAGAGCAGGGCTAGAAGAAAAAGCAGAGCACAGGGTGTCCCCAACTTCCTAGACACAGTAGATGCCCACCCTTGCCTGGTCCCTGAGGACCACAAGGAGCTGGCAGTTGGGTCCTGGGCTTTCCTCATTGGAGATGGAGCCAACCCCTGAAGCACCAGAGCTGTGTGTCCCCCAGCTATGATCGTGCTGATTGAGCACCACCCACAGTCCCCTCTCCAAGTGGGGACAGGTTGAGAGTCACTGCTGAGTGCCTCCTGTGTACCTGTCCTGCAATCTTTGCTGTGCCAGGCAAGTGGTGCCAGGCACTTGTAAGACATTTTGGCATTCTTTCCTCACGGCGATCCTGAAGGGGAGACCTTTTTTTTTTAAACCCCATTTTATAAATAAGAGCACTGAGGCAGCCTGGCAAGGTCAGCTAACCAGCCTGATGTCTGTCAGACAGCTACTAAAAAGTGAGAGAGATGGTCCAACCCCAAAGTGGCTGGTCCTGCAGCCCCTGCCACCCCTGCTTCCCCCAGTCCCTCCTTCTGAGTCCACCAGTGCTGGCCCTCGGGAGCCTGTTAGTCTGTGTGGCACTGTGCAAGCTCCCATGCTGCCACTCCGCCTCACTAGCTGGGACCTGTAGTCTGGCCATTAGAACTGTCTAGGAGGGCTTGCGGTCTGCCCTTATCAGCCATCTCTGGAACAGACAGCCCCTGGCAGCCCACGCCCTGTTCCCCAGGAGACCATGTTCCCCTGGGCAGATATGTGGGTGTGCCGCTCACGGTGGGAGATCCAATGAGTGTTCGCTCTCTGGCCCCTACCTGCCACCCAGGACTCTACCAGCTCTTGCTTCCCAATGCCCAAAAGACAGTCTGGATGGTCTTACTGTGCCAGAGATCACACAGTGACCCGCAAGCCATTATAAATAAATAAAGTGACACACATGTGCTTGCCTTTGTCCCAGGAGCCCTGTGGATTCAACTGAGAAGGAACCCGCAGAGCAGACGCCATGAGTATCTCAGCTCTCGGAGGCAGCACCAAAGGTAACGCCTGGTCCCCCTCTCGTCCCAGTCTTGGGTTCGGCACGTGGCTGCCTTCTTCCAGGCTGGCCCTGCCAGGGCCACGAGTGCTGCCCGGGCAGCAAAGTGAGAGTGGCACATTGGGAGGGCAGGAAAGGAAGGCCAGGATCCCGGGATGGGGCTCCCCTCCTGAGGCTCTGTGGCCTTGCCCCCGCCAGGCAAGCCTCTCCCAGCGGGCGAGGAAGAGCGCAGCAATGTCCTCAAGCAGATGAAGGTGCGAACCACTCTGAAGGGGGACAAGAGCTGGATCACCAAGCAGGATGAATCAGAGGGCCACACCCTGTAAGTCCAGGAGGTCGGGAGGGCTGCCGGCAATGGGGTGGAGCTGGGGTCGTGCTCCACAGGTCCCGTCCACACCTGGCGATGCTGAGGGCCTTCCATCATTCAGAGCTCAGCCAGGCAGCATGGCCACAGGCCAGAGGGGAAAGCAGTGCATCTAAGGGCAAGACTTGACCCAAATCACGGGGTGGGAAAGCCCCGGACGCCAGGGTGTGCCTGTGTGCATTCTCCTGTGACATATGGGGGCAGGCCAGGGGAGAAGGTGAGATGACAATGTTGGGGCAAATTCTTGGGGTGCATGTAGCGCACTTCCCTCAGCGCCTCGGGGTCCAGCAGGCAGCCTCTGGGATGGAGGCCACGAGGTAGTTGATGGCAGGGGTGTGGGAGCCGCTCCTTTGGGACTCCTCTTTCTCCAGAGAGCTGCCCTCTGGCCGGAATCGTGCCACATCCTTTTCTTCAGCTGGGGAGATCCAGAAGGCCAGGTAAGAGTTGGTACAGTGTGGGGGCGGTGGGCGGGCCTTACGCTGCCGTCATTAAGGGACAGGGAGGGAGCCCGTGCTGAGCAGGGACGTCAGGGTCTGCAGTAAGGCATTTGAAATCCACAAGAAGGATATATTTTTTCCACTCTGCTTCCTCTTGGGAAAGGGAACTTAAAAGTCACTGGGTCCAGTTCCCTGGCCTTGCTATGTGGCCTTGGGGCCGGCTGCCTCCCCTCCTGGGCCTCCATGGTTCCACCTGTCAACTGGGATCAAAGATGCCATTGAGAACACCCTGTGGGGAGGGAGACCACCTCTGAGGTTCTCTGAGAGTCACACATGAGTCCCTCCGTAGGTAACCCTGTCTGCTGAGTGCTTCTTGTAGTAGGCATGTTGGAGGAGACACACACATTTGTGCCAACTGTCTCTGCAGTTCAGGATGACACGTTTTGACAGCTGGCCGAGGGGAACTGCCCATCCCCTGTCTGTTTTGAGGACTTTTGCATAGATGTGTCCAGGGAGGCTCTGCAGGGACTGCGCCTGAGAAACCAGGGGATGAGGGACCCACACATTCAGGGTCAGTCCCTCCTCCAAACAGCTGGCAGTTGGCAGCGTGTACACTACCAACGGAGGTCCTTTCTGAGGTGGTGGCAGAGGCAGTGGCAGCAGCTGGAAGAGAAAGGTCCACATTCACTGCTGGCCTTAGAGGCTGCCTCCACTCACTGTGGCCTTGCCTGTCATCCCTCAGTGACTGAGCATCTGCCACCTGCAGGCCCTGTGCTGGGCACAGAGAACACAGTCCTCTCCTCAGGGACTGACATCCTAGCAGGGATCACAGATGTGACCCAAGTAGAGAGATGAATATATAGAGAGAATTGTAGTTAGTGAGGTTGGCAAGGACCTGAAGACAGTTCAAAGAGAGTGGATGCATGGGAGGACTTGTTTACTTTGGAGGGTACAGTTCTCACCTTCAGCTTTGCTTTCGGGGTACATTTGTGACTCAGGGCCTGGAGCAGGGTTACCTGGAAGTGTACATAAACCTTGGCTCTCATTCTCCCCCCAGGGGTGGGGGTGGGGTCCAGTGCTGACCAGGGGCCAGGGCCTAGCCTGTCCAGTGCAGAGAGATTTCAGCCAGAAATGTTCATAGTGGCCACAAGGGGTAAAAGTGATCTTTCTCTCTTGGGTGTCACACCAAGAAATAGTGTTCCTGAAACCTGGTCACCTCCAGGAGACTGTCTCTACTTAAGGACAGGGTCTGATGAGATGGGGAGCACCGGGGTTCTGTGCTGCCCTTCCTGTCTACACACATGGGGTCCCCCTAGACCCCGCCGCTCCAGCCTCATGCTCCTCTTTCTAGGCAGAGTTCTTGTCTCTTACCCCGAGCCCTGGCCACCCACACTGCCAGCCCTTGGCTCCCACCTCATTCCCCTGAGTCCTTGGAGCCCCTTCAGTTGTCCCCAAGCTGGGAGTGCCGAGCTTGTGGAACCTAATGCTTTGTAGCCACTGACCTAGCCTTGGCCATGCCCTCGGGTCCTAAACGTCCATGAAGACTTGTGATGTGCGCGTCCCAGGGGCTGGAGGAGGGGAAGCCCCAGAGGCATGGGAAAGGAGAGTCAGCTGGCCTTGGGTGGCTCATGCCTGGCTGCTGCCCCTCGAGCCCTGGTGAGCCTTCCTGGAAAAGGCTGTACAGGGGAGGGGTCCGGTCAGGAGCCCCCCTGACATGGCCTGAGCCCCAGGCCTCTGACATGCAGCCTCCAGCCTGAGCTGAGTCAGCTCCAAAAGCAGAGGATGGGAGGGATGCTGGTGATCCCAGAAGACCTGTCGCTCAGGGAAAAGCCAAACTTTGGAGGGCTTGTCTCTGCAGCAAATGGCCAACCATAGACCACACATTCCAGGACACCTGCTGTGAGCCCGGGCCATCAGCCACGGGAACTTTTCCTGGGGAGGATGAGAGAGACAGGCAGAGCTGAGCAGGCAGGCACCAGGCTACGGGTACAGGGTGGCTATGTCTCTTGGCCACACCTCCTCTTGCTCTAACTGCACTTGTCCACCCACCAGCAGAGCCGCTTTGCCATGGTTGGGGGCAGGAGAAAGTATGGCCCTCTGGCAAGGTGTTGCTTCACTTCGTGCCTTCTTTTTCCTCGGCAGGCCTACAAGCACAAGGGCTCCCAGTGGCTATATTATCCGGTAGGTGATGGCAGGACCCGGCCCGCCTCCCCACGCCCACTCACACTGCCTGCTGGCTTCTCCCAAGGAGCTCACTGGGCTGCTTCCTCTGGGCTCTCTTTCAGGGGTGTGTTCACCAAGCCCATAGACAGCTCGGCCCCGCCCCAGCAGCATTTCCCTAATGCCAACGGAGCTCCGAAAAGGTGTGTCCACGGGGTGCTGGCCAGCCAGCCAGCGGGGGGCTGCAAGGGCCTGGGATGGGCTCATGGCAGAGAGGTCTCTGCTCATCACTGAGCGGGAGGTGGGTGGCAGCTGTGTCTGTATAGGGCAGAGCCCTGGAGAGCCACACAGGGGCGACCAGAGGCAATGGCTTGGGGCAGGATGCAGCTGCACGGCAGGGCCTGCGAGTCCCCAGGTAGATGCGTGGCCTGGTTCAGCCACTCTGGTCTCTGAGCCATTACCGGTGACCTTGCCCTCAAGCCAGTCCTGACTTTCAGGAAGCTTTGACTTGCTGATTGGACTGCAGTGAGCTGTATGCTTTAGGCCAGTGGTCCACAACCTTTGTGGCACCAGGGACCGGGGCTCCTATGAGAATCTAATGCCTGATGATCTGAGGTGGAGCTGAGGCGGTGATGCTGGCGCTGGGGAGCGGCTGCAAATACAGATGAAGCTTCACTCGCTTGCCTGCTGTTCACCTCCTGCTGCCCAGTTCGTAACAAGCCACACACCAGTACTGATGTGCGGCCTGGAGGTTGGGGGCTCCTGCTTTGAGCTGCCTTCTTCCCGGCAGGCTCAGGTGGCATACTGTCCGAGTCACTTCATGTTAGGTTGAACCGGAGTTCTATCAGAAAGTCAGAGCCACAGGGGCTGGGTCCACCCTTGGCAGGAAGTCTGCCCTGCTCAGGGTGCCACAAATGTTCTGGGTGTCTGGCAGAGCTGAGAGCAGACAGGAAAGGCCACCAACATTCTCTCATTCACCTACCACATGCCTGCTGGGCTCTGTGGGCAAATCTGGAGGCGAGAAGGAGCCTGCAGGTGGGCACATGAAAACTCCTTGCCTCTCCAGCACCGCCAGTTTGGTGAGAGCGGCTCCCGCTGGGCCTCTCCGCCTGTCCTCCTCCGGCTACAAGATGACCACCGAGGATTACAAGAAGCTGTGAGTATGCTGTCGCACACACAGCTCTGTTCCCTCCCTTAAGGAATGAGCCCAAACACCAGCCCACAGAGGGCAGTGGGCCGCTTCCCCTGACCACAGTCCAGGAGACTAACCCTGCCAGCCTGACGTCCCAGCCACTTGATGCTCTGACCAGGAAGCCACTAGCTGGTGACAAGCCCTGGAAAGTTGGATGTCCAGTGGGTCTTGAGAAAGAGTCATGGGTCATGACCCTCCGGCTGCTTCTGGCTGGCTGTGTTTCCTGGATGGGCTTCTGATAATCCTATGCATGCTGCTGCCTCTGGAAGCCATCACTTATGGGCATTTTGTGCCTAAATCTGAGCTGCTTCTTGGATGTCAATCTTTGGGGTTTCCTCTAGGGTTCCCCTCATGGCCCATACCAAAGGCCCCCTCCTGTCTTTATATCGTTTGTTTCTTGTCACCATTGTCCAGTGACACAGAACAGCTAGGGAATGTTTCTGGAGAAGGGGTGGGGTTTGAATTGGCTCTTAAAGGATAGTTAGGGAGAGAAAGGAGGGCCAGCTCTTGAGGAGGAAGACGTGGCATGAGCAAAGGCCCAGGGGCAGCGACGGCAATGTGTGTTGCTATTGTCGGAAGTCAGGAAGCCAAGTTGCTGATGGTGGCGGGCTGTGAGAGGGAGCAGGGGTGGAGGTGGGGGGCGGAGGAGCCATAAGCTCCAGCACCCTCAACCCCTCTGTTGCTCCCTCCCTCAGGGCACCCTACAACATCAGGCGAAGCTCAGCCTCCGGGGATGCGGAAGAGGAGGATGTGCCATTCTCTTCTGACGAACAGAAACGAAGGTGACGGTGCCCACCAGGCATCCCAGGGGTGGGGCCGGGAACCAAGTATGCGCAGACCCGTGAAACAGGGGTTGTGCAAGGTGGGGTGATAAAATGTGCGACATGTAGGACATCAGTGCTGACCCGTGCACTGGAGAAGTGATTGCTAGCAACAGCTGTCATCCCTTGAGACTCAGAGCCACCCATGTAGCTAGGCCAGCTCAGGGGACCCTCTTATGAACTGTCTACGGGGCAGAAGCTAGGTATAGAGGTTGGGGGAAAGTCTCATCTGTGGGCGGACAGAGGGTGGGGAGGGACCCGCTTCAGGACTGCGCGTCAGGCTGTTAAAAAGGATCCTGAGCAAATCAGACCAGAATAGGCAGCGCAGGGCACGCCCAGAAGAGCCCTCTGTGTGTGTGTGCTGTCTGTGCAGAGTCAGGGCTGCACCTGCAGGCCTGGGGGACAGGGCCAGCCTCCAGGGGTTCCAATATCCCCCACCCCAAAGTAAAGCAGGCGCTTGGATAGCAGCTAGGCCCCAAGGGAATAAATGCACCCAGGCTCAGCCTGTCTGTCCCCAATCCCAGCATCTGCCAGCCCCTCTGTGGCTCCGGAAGCAGAGCAAAGCCCCCTGCAGATGGGCAGTTCTAAGGGCAGAGTGCACAGTGGCGGGGTCCCCGGGCCTGGGAGGTGCTGGAGAAGAGCCACGCCCCTGGCATCGATTGACCAGTGTGCCAGCAGCTGGCTGTGTGATCTCGTGCAAGTCCCCGCAGCTCCGCATGCCTCAGTTTTCTCATCTGTAAATCATGAGTGACTAGCACCTACCTTCCTGGGGTGTCAGGATTCAAGGAGCCAGCATGGATTGCCATCATCCAGTCTCGATAAACGTGGGCCGCCCTCCCCTTGGTCTCCACTTCTCTGCGAACAGTCTTCGGAGCAGGCGCTAAACTGGGTTCGCTCCCTTGCTTCAGTGGGGTGTCCCGAGCCATCCCGAGTACATGCCCATCAGATGTACCCTCCCTGTGCCACCGCAGGTCAGAAGCCGCAAGCAGTGTGGTGAGGAAGACAGCCCCCCGGGAGCGCTCCTATGTCCTGTCAGCAGCCAAGAAGAGCACCAGGTGAGTGGCACCGTGGGACACACAGCTCAGCCACCGGCTGGAGCAGTTCCCCTCAGGGCCCTGGTCTTCCTGTGCCTGGTGGAGGGTGGGGTGAGTGGGCCCTCCTAGCCAGACCTTTTGGGATTCTCCAATGTACTTTCTGGAAAACCGAGGGGTCCGGCTGCTGCCATCAGGGCAGGCAGGGTGCTAGGAATGGGGGAGAGACCCAGGATTCTCTGCGGCGGGGTGATCGGGATGCCACTTGTGTAATCCGTGCATCCTGCACAACACGTCACCCTTCTGCGTCTTTTCCAGCAGCCCTGCCCAGGAGACACAGGCCCCGTTCATTGCGAAGAGGTAAGTGTGAGCAAAGAAAGCTTTAGAAGCCTGTCTCTGGCCGTGGAGAAGCTTTTCCTGACAGCTGCACTAGGGAAAGGGTCGTGTGATGGGGTGGGGTCCCTGTCCCTGAACAGGGGTAGTTGTGTGGGGCTGCTGGCTTCTGTCTGGAGGCCAGGTGAGCATCCTGGTGGCCATGGTGGCAGCCAGTTCTATGAAGACAGGAGCCTGGCCGAGAGAACAAAGCTCATGGCTGAAGCTCCCATTTGCCAGTAGCTAATAGGGCTGGGTGCCTGACCCAAGATGGAGCTGTTGTATTTCCAAGGGCCTCTGGGGTTTTGAAGAAGAAGCAGCTATGGGCACATACACGAGTCATTCCCTTGCCCCCCACCCACTACCAGGGACAGGCTGGGCAATGCCCTTGCAGGAGCTGCACTGAGCTGGGGTCCAGAGGCTCGTCATTGGGAGCCCCTGCCTGGCCAGGCCCTTAGAAGTGACCATGACATTGGAGATGGGCCCTAAGGGGTGAACAGGATTGAACAGGGACTTATCAGGACATCAGGACACTTCAGCAGTTGCCATTTAGTGAAAAGGACATCTTTTGGGAAAAGAGACTATTTGGGGAGGACAGGGAAGAGACTTCTGGAAAGCTGAATTTTAGGGATGTTGCATCAGGTAGATGGGGAAGGCCTTCACGACAAGCTCAAGGCTGAAAAACGAGGAAGCCGACAAATGAGGAAGCCGACATGCCAAGTGTTCTAGGGACAGGGTCCCACGGGTGCAAAGGCCTGGCGGTGGGGACAGCATGCTGTGTTGGAAGAGTAGAAAGGCTGACTAAAATGCAGCCAGTGGAGGGTGATGGCAGCACGGAGGAAGTGACAGATGAGTGTGCTTTTACCGGCTCTATTAGGTTCCTAGGGCTGCTATAACAAAGCACCACAAACCGTGTGGCACAAACACTGTAAATGAGTCGTGTCCTAGTTCCAGAGGCTGGAAGTCCAAGATCAAGGTGTTAGCAGGGTCGGTTCCTCCCGGAGGCCATGAGGCAGAATGGCTTCCAGGCTGCTCTTCCGGCTGGCGGTGACACTGCAGTCCTTGGCGAGCCTCGCCGTGCGCATGCGCCGCTGTGGCTTCCGCCTCCATCTTCATGTGGCCGCCTTCTCTGTGTCCACATGCAACTTTCCCTCATCCCATAAGGACAGCAGCCTCGGATTTAGGGCCACTCTCCTCACCTACGACCTGTGTCTGCAAAGACCCTATTTCCAGATAAGGTCATATCCACACATCCCAGGGCGACGTGGATTTAGAGAGGACACTATTCCATGCAGTATGCTGTCCTTATCCCAAAACAGACTTGCCAAGCCCCCAGCCCGGGCCATCTGCTCGCCATAGACTCCGCTGAAAGAAAGCATGTGCTTCAGGGGTGACTGAGCAGGGGCCCTGGGGACAGGGGCTGCATCTGTTTCTCTTCTTGCCCAAAGGGTGGAGGTGGTGGATGAGGACGGGCCTTCTGAGAAAAGCCAGGAGCCACCTGTTCTGGCCAGATCCTCTCCTGGATCCAGCAGGTAATCAATCAATGAATCAATCAATCAATCATCTCTGTCTGGGGCTGGCGGCTTCCAGGCTGGCCTGCCACTCAGTCGCTGTGGTATCTCTGCCAGGTCATCTCCTGGCAGAGCCTCAGAGTCAGTGTCCCCATGTACCCAGTGACAGGATGGGATACAGAAATCAGTAAGGGCCTATCTGGCTGGATGTCCTCGGGCTGGAAGGAGCAAACAGCCTGGCCTTCAGGAAGAGACCACTGCACTCCTGTCTGTTCAGTGGTTATCTGTGTCACGGGGTTGGAGAGGGTCCGCCACCAGGGCACCCTGCCACTATCAGGCTCGTTCAAGGTTCTCCTGCAAGTTGGCCAAGTTCAACCTGCCAATGCCATCCTCCCCCTCCTGCCGGGGAGGGACGCTCTGCAGTCCCCAGCGCCGCTCACAGATGCCTTCTTTGCCAGTGTGGATGGAGGCCGAGCCAAAGTGTCTCGCGCGATTTGGATTGAGTGCATGCCGACTCTGCCGAGCCCTGTCGGGAGCCGGGAGCCCAGGTGGGTGCCTCGAGCTGAATCTGGCCTGTGAGCCAGTCAGACGGGAGGGTCTGGCAGTGGGGTGACAGGGCAGGCCAAGTGCTGGCGATCTCACTGCAGGCGGGGCCCTGATTTGTCCTGATTTCTGAGCTCAAGTGTCCGGGCAGATAATGGTGCTCTCTTGTCTGCGGATGAAGAGCGATCAATACCTCCTTGTACTCTGCGCTGAATCCTGCTAAGTCCCGCTGAGAGTGCCACCTCCCTGTTGTCACCGCTGTTTAAAGCACCTGCCTGAATTGGGAGCTTTGCCTAAATCCAGGTCTGCTACACGTTGTGCCTCTGTGGCACCCGTTGAAGACCCTGAGGCCAGAGAGGCAGAGCACGTGCCCCTACAGGTCACTTTCAGGGGCCCCAGTAACTGTTCCAACTCTCATAATGTCACTGTGAGCCCCCATTCTCCTCTCCAACTCAAGCCTCACAACCATTTGTATGTCACAACAGTCCTCGGGGCCACCTCCTCTGTGCCAGGAAGGAGACAGACCACCTGCCACAGCACAGACTGGTGGCCGGGAGTGAGGCTGCAGAGTGCTGGGCTGGGAGGGGCCGAGGAGGTGGCGGCAGGGGCCTCTCTGCCAGAAGGCCCCTCCTCTTCATTCAGCCCTTCTTTGCATTCTTCCTATTTGTCTGGACTTCTGTCCATAAGAACATTTGAACAAGTGGAAAGATTTGAGACCTGTTCACAAAGTAGCACCGATAGGGCTTGGTGACTGATGGGGTCTGGGGGCTGGCTGACTTTGCTAGGGCTCCTGTAACAAAGCCCCACAAGCAGGGGGACTCAGACAACCGAAATGTATGGTCTCCTAGTTCTGGAGGCTGCAATTCTGAGATCCAGATGTCGGCACGGTTGGCTCCTTCTGAGGCCTCTCTCCTTGGCTTGGAGACGGCCGTCTCCTCCCCGTGTCCTCACGTGGTCATCCCTCTGTGCGTATCTGTGTCCTCATCTCCTCTTTTTGTAAGGACACCAGTCAGATTGGATTAGAGCCCACCCCAATGATGTCATTTTACCTTAATCACTTCTTAAAGACCCCAGCTCCAAATACAGGCACATTCTGAGGTCCTGGGGCTGAGGACTTGAACATATGAGTTTTCGAGGGGCCACGATTCAGCCCAAAATACTGCACATCTCTGATTATTCCTTATTTCTCTTATTAACAAAAGCAAAGACTGGTTTCAGATGCTTTTTAAAACAATATGGGAGGAGAATTAGGTTGTACTGTATTATGGATTTGAGAGGCATTTTCACATTTCTTCCAGAAAATTTCTTTCAATGCTTAATAGCCACCACCTGGCTGTCATAGCAAGGTGGCTGCCTCAGTCTGCTGGGGCTCCCGTCACAAAGTACCCTAACTGGTGGCTCACACAACACAAATGTACCATCTGCCAGTTCTGGAGGCTGCATGTTTCAGATCAAAGTCGCCTGTGAGGCCTTGGCCTCACAGACCGGGAACTGGAACAGAAACAGAACTGGGACCAGATTATAGAATGTTCCAGACACCAGAGATATCCTACAATGAGGCAGATTCCTCTGGGAAGGAGGGCTGGTCAGACAGGCATGCTGCTTCTCTTCTAGTCTGCAATCAGGAAATATCTGGAACATACTGGGCAGCTTCTAAGTGAGCTGCTGGCTGGTCCTAGGCAGCCCTTCTCTCGGACCTGACCCCATCAGGCCATGAAGTGGGCCAGGCAGCCATCATCAGTCCCGTATGCCCAGATCCTGTCTGCCTGGCTGTCTGAGATGGCCAATCCTGGCCATGCTCCTGAAGGGTCCCTGTGACTCGACAAAAAAAGCCTGAGTCCCGCAGCACCTCAGGAGAAGCTGGTTATGGCAGAGTGGGACAGGACAATATGACAACCTTGTCCCCAGCCATGACTCTGCCCCGTACCCCCTCGGCTCAAGTCAGAAGGTTGGTTCCTCATCTCATGCAGCGGGCCAGCCGGGAGGAGCTCCCCTGTCTTAGGTGCCAAACGCTTTATAAACTTCCATGAGGGCTAAAAGTTTGGGACAGGAATCGCCACACGAGGACGCCCACAGTCTGTGTCCTTGGCACTCGGAGTTTCGATGGAAGGAAAGCTTCTCTTTCCTTCCATTGAACTCTAATCTTGCTCCAAATTCCAGATCTTTCCTGGGCATCCCAGAGGGCCCTCAGCTCCAAGTGTCCACGTCTGATCTACTTGTGTCCACCATCACCTCCCTGCCCGCTGCCAACTGCTCAGCCATGGGAGGGGCCCTCCCTCCAAGTATCCGGGGCCTGGTTTCTTGGGTTCATCTACTTTTCCCCCTCTTGTTGTGGGGGAACCCCTGCCCACCTTCTGAACTGAGCTCACTTGGATACCCTCTCCCCCAGAAACTGGCTGCTGCCCCGTCACAGCACTGGCCAAGCTTCCTTGGCTCCTTGCCTCACCCAGCAAGGGCAGGGCCTGTAGTCTGTGCCCCAGCATGCTGCCTGGCAGAGTAGTCGGGGAGCAGTGAGTAAGAGCACAGCTTCCAGCACAAGGTAAAACCCTGACATTGCCCTGTACTGACTGTGTGGCCTTAAGCAAGTCACTCTACCTCTCTGTGCCTCAGTTTCGTTTGTGTAAGATAGAAAGCAGTGATAACTACTACTCAGTGCTGTCCCAAATACTAAATGAGATAATGCTTGTAAGGTCCTTTGCGTAGTGCTTGGGAGCTGGTATTGCCTAGTGCTCCCCACTAGAGGCATGCAGATTGACAAGCCCTCTCTTCAAATGGCTAAGGGTACCAATATCGCCACCTGCTGGCCTCTGAGGGAAATGCGTCTGTGGGCTGTGGAGAAACAAGTACGGATATCCCCCGCTTTTCGAAAGTTCACTTTCTGCCACTTTGCATTTACGAGCAGAAAGACCTACATTAGTATCTGCTTTCACTAAACCAAAGAAATCCTAAGAGGATTTTTGTTTGTATGAAGAAAAGGCAAAAAGCGAAAATAGCTCATTGCTTTGTCGCTTTATGCCATTTTGGCTTATGAAAGGTTTCAATAGGAACGCTCTACTTTTGGATACCGGGTGAAACTTATACTCCCTTCGCCTGATCTGCCTCTCTCCATCTTTTAGCTGGATGAGTTGCATACTCTTTGGCACAGGCCACTGTCAGTCGTGTTCCCGTGGGCAGCTGGGGCTGCCCTGGATGAGTTTTCCTGGCCTTCGAAATCTCTTAGCCTAGCTGAGAACTTCAGACTGGCTCTGGGGAGCATCTGTTCTAGAATTTTCTCATAGCTTCTGGTATTGCCAGCAATCCTTGCTGCTTCCTAGCTTTTAGATGCATCACTCCAATCTCTGCCTTCGCACGGCTGTCCTCCCTCTCGTTGCTGTGTTTAAATATCAGTCATATATATTGGATTAGGACCCACCCTACTCCAGTATGCCTTATCTTAATTACGTGTGCAATGACCAAATCAGGTCACGCTCCATGTGTCCTGGGTCTTTAAGAGGCAACTGCTCAGGGGGATGATGAAGGAGGAGGGTGTTAAGGGAGAGATGCCAGCTTGGGCAGGCTGAGGCAACGCTTTGTTCCTAGTTCTTCTCTGACATAACAAGAAACTCCAGTGAGAAAGTATGTTTTACTGGCCTGTGATGTCCCCAGGTGGAGTGTGTATCTGCTTCCTGGCACCATGTGCTTTAGATGGGGCAGGGAGGGCTGGCGGCCCGGGGCTTTATGCTGTCATCGTAACTGTCATGGAAAGAGAGTGGCGGAGATCAGAGTTGCTTGCGTGGACCGGGCCCTGTGTTGGCTTTCATGTGAGGGGAGGCCCTGCTCCTGGCAGCCCTGCCACTTCACTCTGGTCATCTCCAGTGTCCCCAGGAGTGGCAGGGATGAACATCTCACTGACCTCGCCCTCCACAGTCTCCTGGTCTACATTGGAGCCAGCTGTCAGGGTCAACACCCAGACTCACCTGCCTTCACCCTGGCTCCCCCATCCCTCCTCCTCCTGGGACTCTGGAGTGGCCTTTCTAAAGTGCCAGTCTGATCATGTCATGCCCCTCCCCCTCCCCCTTTAAGCCCATCCTGTAGCTTCCCTTTGCTATAGCGTATCTGGCCTTGGCATTTAATACACCTACCAGTCTGCAGCTCCCCCTTACCCATCTTCCTCCAGCTGGGTTGGGGGCTTCACCAGGGCAGGCCTGGGGCTCCCCCTCACCTGTCCCCAAGTGCCTACTCCAGTGCCTGGGGGTAACCAAAGGAAGAAGTGAGTGGCTGTAAAGTGACTTGGGCTGGGTTTTGAAGGATGGCTGAAGCCTCACTCTGTGGACCTGGAGAGCGATGTGTGTGGTCACCTATGGGCCAGGCTCTGAGTACAGGAACCCTCATGGGCCCTCCAGTGCCGAGAATGTTCAATCCTCTGTGGGCTCGCAGGCACCTGGTCACTTGTCCTCATCCCCCAGACTCCGCCATCCGTCTCCCATTGGCTCTCACTCCAAATTTGGCCTTTACGTTTCCTGGGCAACTTGTTCGCCATCATTTCGCATCAGCCCATGAGTCCAGAACTCCCGCTGGCCTCACACATAGCCACTTCAGATGCCCCAGTGAGGTGACAGGCAGGGCTTGTGGCGGCAGCTACAGACAGGATGTTGGGTCCGGGTGCTTCCATTTCCACCCAGAGGGCCCCTTGCTGTGCCTGAAGGGGGCTGGGCTTGAGGGTGGGAGACTGGTGAAGGGGTCCTCCACTCCCCTTCCTCTGGAGCCCGGAGGCCAGTGGTGCAAGGTCAGCTGCAGCGCCAAGAAGGCGCAAGGCCAAAGAGGAGACAAGCAGGGAAAAGGAGCGGGTCTGAGTGTCCTCCTGCACTAGCTAGGAGGCTCCCCGGGGAGAACACCCTCAGGCGCCCAGAAATCATGGGGAGACTTTTCTTACCAGCATCTCTCTGGCTCTCTCTTTTGGCCACAGCGCAAGAGGTGAGGAAATTGTCCGCCTGCAGATCATGACACCCGGGGTGGGACTCCGCCTGATGACCCCAGACCTGGAAGGAATAAGGTACGGGGGCCCTGCTCCTTCCATGACATTCTAGAGATAGGGTCAGCATGGTTGGCAGGCAAATGCTGAGGCCTGGGTGCTCGTTGGTGGGAAACACGGTCAACCCAGGGTCTCTGCCCCCATCTCCTTTCACTCCACAACTCTTGGGGATGGAGTGCTTGGTCTGTGGGAGGCCCGGCCCGTGGACCCAGAGGCCACCGCCCCCCTGGCCAGAGCTGCTGACTGTGTGCCTGGTGGGAGAGGCAGACGCAGACAGGAGGCAGCTGTGAGCGCTCGGCCCTGCCGAGCCCTGAGGATGAGACAGCCAGCTGTGCTGGGTGGGGACGCAGGGTCTGCGGAGCCCCATGACATCACCGGAGCAGTTGCCCTGCCTGCGTGAGGCAGCCCCAGGACCAGGGCGGGGTCACTGCGTCAGCCTTCACAGCTCATGATGCCACCATGCCCGGTGCTGGGGAGGGCGAGGGACAGGGGGACACAACCAGCCAGGAGCATGGCAGGCACAGCCTCTGCCCCAGGGAAGTGGGCAGATGGTGAGGTCACAGGCAGGCAGGTTTTAGGGGCTGGGCAAGAGGGCATCTGAGCAGAGAGGGGCGGGCCAAGGCATGGCTGCCTCCCTACCCCTCTGCAGCAGCTTCTCTCTTGCTCATGTAGCGATTCCCCCAACTAGCATTTACTGAGCCCCTGCTACACACCTGACCCCCGTGCCAGGGTCCGGGAGGTGGTGGTGAAGCAGCCAGACGAGGACCCTGCCTCGTGAAGCCTTGAGTCTGGGGACAGAGGCCCGGATGTCTGCCTCAGCCCATCCCTGGGGCAGTGGGAGCGCCAAGCAGGGCCCTTTTAGCAGCGGGGGGATGAGGCGGTTAAGGAAAGCGTCCCAGAGGAACTGACACCCAAGATGAGTCTTGACCGATCTCTAGGTCCCTTAATTCTCCTCCTCGCCCCTCCCCCCGACAGCCTTGGCCCAGTCATTCTGTTTTTGAGATATTTCTGTCCCTACTGCACTCCTCTGGGACCAGATGTCCACCATCACTCATGCGGATGTCTACAACTCTCTTCTAGGGCCCTGTCCCTAGACCCTCCTCCACGTCTCTACCTAGGTGACATTTCTAAAAGGCAGGAGTACGCATGCCAACCCACTGGGGAAAACCCTGCAATGGTGCTCCCTGTCCAGGCTCCACAGCCTGAACATGGTACCTTGCCTGGGCCTCCCCGCAACTCCCTTCCGTGGCTCCTCTCACATCTGGCCCCCCGGACCCTCCACTCCAGCCCCAGTCCCAGGCCTGCATGAGTCCCCCAGCACCATTTGTCTGTGCACGCTGTAGGCTCTGCTTGGAGTGTCCTTTCCTCTCTGCATTTTTCAGTGCATTTTTGAGTGTCCCCTCTGAGGCACCTCCTCCCCCCGCGTTTCTTTCTGAGGCAGTGTCCGTGAAGCTCTTTCCCGCTGAGCTCACACAGCACTGTGTTCCCGCCTCCAGCACAGAATGTTCCATACTGTTGTCCTCTCACGAATCGGTTTGCTCCAAGGACCCTGAGTGCCCGGAGGGCAGAGGCTTCATTCTCTCTGGGCCTCCACCCAGGACAGGAGCGCAAACGAGTGCTTGTTAGTGGAATGATCGAGAATCATCTGCAGTGACGATGTCTTTAGTAAGACAACGCTAGATGCTGCTTCATTGGTCTCTCTAAGGTGACCAGTCTTTGAGGAAAAGGGCAAAGGGACCGTGCCTCAAAATGTAGGCAGGAGCCATAAGGCCTCTGACACTTGGTCTGGGAGTGAACAAGCTACCCCAGCCCGTGGAGAACCCTGGAGCACCCCTCTCCCACTTTCCAGCAGGAGAATCAGGTTGGAGCAAAAGCTACAATTCTTCAAGGCCCGCCCCGCCCCAAACAGCCTAGCGGGTGTCCACATGCACATGTATGTATAGTCACCGTGTTCGTTCCATAGATGAGGAAATAAACTCTGATGGCTCACTCAGCAGAGAGCAGGCAGAGCCAGGCTCCCACCTAGGATGCCCCACCCCCACCCTGCAGCTTTAGCTCCATGGGTCATTACACTAGTGGGGATCTGGGAGGGGAGGGGGCAGGAGGGGTGATATACTTAGTATTCTTGGCCTGGCTATATGATGAGATGATTTGTAGGCACCCAGATGCAGATAACCAGGAGGCATTTGAGGGTTTGTGGTTGCGGTTTGAGAGAAGAGTCAGGGCTCTAGAGATTTCCATGTTACGTGCAGATGAATGAGAGCCAAAATTATGGGGCTCGGTGTCGATGTTTGCATGGGGTGCAGTGTCAAGGGAATCAAGGAGAGGGTCCAGCGAGCTGGTCATCGACCCTGAGGGTAGCTGGAGGAGGGTACTCAGGTCTGGCCAGGTTCAGTGTTAGCTGCCGGAGGGTCAGTCTGCAAGGCAGTGGAGTATGGGTCAAGAGCACGGAGGAGAGGTGTGAACAGGCCTAGGTCATTGGCTCAAGGGGGACAGTTGATGCCACGGGGGCAGAGAAGGTGGCCAAGGTGATGGAGCGTGCAGATGGAGAGGAACACTGGGAATACCAATGTTTAAGGAGCAGAAGAGAAAAAGGCAAAGGGGGTGGAGTCACAGAGTCATGGTGGATGGATGGGAGAGAGAAGCTGGGAGCATCCCGCTGGGTCAGTGGTCTTGAATGGCAACAATGACAGCAGTGTCTGTGTCAGCTCTGACCCCATGGGGCTCCTTGATGACCTCAGAGAGAAGAAGGAGGTTGAATTAGGTTAGGGTCACTCTTATGCCACAGAGGATTATGGTCCAGCACTGGAAAGTCTTGCTGTTCCACTTGTCACCTCAAGAGCTCAGGGTAAGTCACCTGGGCTCTCTGTGCCTCCATTTGCTCATCTGGAAAGTCGGCATGGGTAACAGCAGTGGCCCTGTCCTGGGGCTGATGTGCAGAGGTGATGCCTGCAGAGTCAGGACGGTGGGGTCCAGCCCTTCATCATCAGTACTGACATTGTGGGAATGGACCAATCCTCTGGTATCAGGCTTTCAGCCCTTTGGAGACAGCTGGCATTTGGGGACGAGATAACTGCCTCCACCTGCATGCGGCTGGCCGCTAGGTGGTTAACTTCTGTTTATTTCCTGCACAGGTCTTCCCCAGACTCCAAAGACAAGGAAGCCCCCAGCCTCAGAGAGCCCAAGAGAGACCTGGCTGGAGAGGAGGTCTTCAAGGGCCCCAGCCCAGATTCTGAAAGGTAACTCAGTGCACGACACAGTTCACACGACCCTCGGTCCAAGGTCCACAGGTGGAGCTGGGACCGAGTGTGCCCATTCCCGTGTCCTCAGTGAATATCTGTCGATGAATGAGTGAAGGAATGCATGAGGCATAGAGAGGGGCAGGCCCCTGCCAAGATCCCTCAGGGAGCCCAGGACAGAGAAAGACAAAGCTCCAGACCGGGCCACCCCTACCCCAGCCGTGGGCCCAACCTCGCTGTGCTTCTCCTCTATTGAAAGCTGCCCTGCCGATGGCCAGGCCAAGCAAGGCCACCAGGCCATCAGTTTGGGGAAGTCAGTGACCAAAGGATTTGTGGGCCCCAGCAGAGCACAAAGCAGGGACTTCTGTAGACAAAAGGAGACATGGTGGGTGGGGGAAGGATGGCAGGTGGAGACGTGGCAAGGAATGATGGGTCCAGAGGGGATGGCCGTGTCCCACCATCGCATGACCATCACACTGACCAGGGGAGCCTGGGTGTGGTGAGCGGTGGCTGAGAGTTGGGCATTTCAAGAGGAAGTGTGGCCAGTGGTGGATAAGAGCCCGCCACCTCCTCTGTGTGGAGCCCCACACCCCTGGTCGGGACTCGGCCTGGGAATGAGGAGAGGGGACCCAGGGTGGTGGGGAAGCTTCGTCTCTGCCCTGAGCTCTATGAATTATTACTGGCCCCAAATATCTGCCCCTCATTTTGTTGGCTGTTGGCCCCGCATCGTGCCACCCTGCTCCCCAGTTGCCATCTTGCTCTGTTTCGTCACTCCACTCCTGCTCCCAGCCCTAAGGCTTTGGAATAAAAGCAGAAATACCTGGTGATATTCGCTTGGTTGCAGTTGGAGCAACTCAGGGTGGCAGCCAAGGGCTTGAGCTTCTGGTCCTTGAGGCCTACTCCCAGGACATCCGTGTTAGATTTGATCGAGACCCAATCAGACTCAGTAAATGCTTCTCTTTCCATAACAGGTCAAGTGCACAGTCAAGGGATGGCAACGTGGGGTCCAGAGCCGCCAGCTCCCCACTTGAAGGCTTGGCTGGAGCAGACATCGCTTCTGCGAGAGGAGGGTAAGCTGCCCAGGGGAGGCAGGTGGCCCTGCGTTGTTGATTTTCTCCCATCCATCCCCTGGTGACAGGTCAAGGTCAAACTGACAAAACTGCTTGGGCTGTTGCAGGCTGAGCACTGGTCATTTCCCTACTGCTTCTGTCATCTCCGGCATTCCTGCCCCCGCCATGTCGCTGGGCTTTCCACTTCCGGGTATTACCTATGTCTGAGTCTTCTCCTCCTTCCTTCTGCCACTGGCTCTCAAGCTCCTCCAGAGACGGCACGAGGGCCCACTTGCAATTGGAGGTCTATCCCCCGCCTGGGTGGGCACCGGGTAGGTAGGATGGAAGTGTGGGGAATGAGTAAAGAGACAAACCAACACATGAATGACCAAATGAGGGCTGAATAGGTGCCTTCCTGCTTCTTGGCTGAGCTCTGAGAACAAGCTAGAAGGATGTCCTTCATCCTTGCTTTCTTTCTTCCCTTCCAGAAGTCCCAAAGCCTCCTTTTCACACCTCACTCTCTTCCCTATCTCTGCTCTGAACTTCACTGAGAGGAAAAAGTGTTACCAGCGAGACAAGCTCTAAGTTCTCAGACCTGGGTGGAGTCAGGGGCCTCTTTTCAGCTGATTTGGGGAGTAGCAAGGTCCCAGCTATCCCCAGGTGGTTCCAAACCAAGCATGAGTCATCCTTGGGGACAAAGGCTAGGCATAGGTAGTTGGGCTCCACGCTGTGCTAGTACCCTTATATTTCAGAACAGATGGCCAGGAATGGCAAATCCAGTGACTTCAGAGAGCCTGACCACACGCTGCCCGCCAGCACCCCACCCAGGGGCGGTCTGGCCTCAGAGGGCACCCGAAGGAGCCCCTGCCCACCACTTTCCCCACCAGCCCTCGCAGCCACCCCTGCGTCCCCGAGCCCACCAGCGGCCCCCGCTCTCACTCACTTGACCACTTTGCAACTGATGCCTGGACCCAGAACCCCAACTTACAAATCCAGAAGCGCACGCTGACACGGGAGGGAACAGCAGGCCCCAGCCTCTGACCACTGTGCCTCAGCAGGTGCCAGGAAAGGCCACTGGGCTGAGGTCTCAGCTCTTCCAGCTGCCACTTGTGGGGAGGACTGTGGGAGAACCAACACCTGCATCGCTGTGTACTGCCAGCGAGTTGTGCAGGTTGACCCAATTGGCTGGTGGCTGTCGTGGAAGACCTGGTCCCATGTGATTGGGTCTGGTTCTTTGAATATTCATCCAGATCATTCTCCTTGCTTACAGCCCCTCACAAAATGAAGTTTTTGCTTTCCTCTTTCAGTTTTTTATAAATGAAGCCACAGCTCAGATTCACTTGCAAAATAAGCTGAAGAACCTTCTAGATTTCTATGATTTTTAACCCAGTCTTTTACTTTGTCTTACCTATGCTGATTTGGACAGTGATTTCTAAGAAACTTGCTTTTACTGTCCTTCCAAAGAAAACAGTGTTTCTTGTGGAAGAAACAACCACTCTCTTTTTCCATTAATTTTTATGAGTTTACTTAATAATTGAATTTAACGATTATGGTCGCAAGTACAACTGGCGTAAATAGGTTTGGGAACAAACACCAACAACTTAGTGGGTGTGCTACATAAGTGAAGGGTGCAGGCATTCACAGGTGGTAGGATGCCCTGTAAGCTGTAACTGCTTGCTGTGTCGTTAGCATCAGCCTGCCCGAAAGACAGAGAATGGGGTCTACCCTCCAGGAAATCACCCACTGGATCTGTGTCAAGTTTGTGGATATAGATGGATGCAAATGGCCACAGGGCCCAGTAATAACAACAGGAACGCTTTAGCATGTGTTAGGGCCCAGGCATTACTCTAAGTACTGGGTGTCTGTTAACTCATTTACTCTTCTCAGAAAACTTACGGGTCTATGACCATGCCACCCTGAACGTGCCCGATCCCGTCTGATTTAGGAAGCTAAGCAGGGTCGGGCCTGGTTAGTACTTGGATGGGAGACCACCCAGGAAAACGAGGCGCTGTAGCTGTTTAAAAAAAGGAAAGAAAACTTACGAGGAGGACACAGTTATCCTCTTTTCACTAATGATAAAACTGAGGCCCAAAGAAATCAGGTGATATGTCTGAGATCACACAGCTGGGAAGTGGCAAAGCAGTGATTTGAATCTGCTCAACGTGCCTGGACTCAACCACTGGGCTACGCTGCCCTGATGTCAGGTAGCTGTGAGATATGAATATTGTGCCCCAAGCATCTGTTTGAACAGCGCCTCAGTCTCCATTGCCTGTCAGGGACAGAAGCCACCCTCTCACATGGGGGTAGATATGCAGACACAAAGTCCTGAACCCAGACCGGGCTTGGCCTCCCTTCACAGGGCATGCTCCGTTGCTGGCTTCTCCCCTCTCCTGGATGATCTGAATGTGCATGGTGCCGACTCTCAGCCTCGTAAACCTGGACCGGTGGCCAGCAGGTAAAAGTGGGGCGACTGTCCAGTGGCCTTCCTCATTGCCAGACACAGCCTTCAGGGTTCGGCCTCAGCTCCAGAACCCCAGAATCTCCCTCACACTTCTCAGCTCCATGCCACCTTCCTATTGGGTGATCACTGCAGGAGAGGGAAGGTTGGGAGGGGCTCTGACCTGCAGCTGGGGACAGTGGGGGAGGGGGACAGGCGATCACTTGAGATCCACAGCCCAGCACCTGTGCACAGGGACCCAAGTTGAGGTAGCCAAGGAGGACATCGGGAGGTAGAGCTTGGGAAGAGACCTTGTTGGGGAGGTCTCAGTGAGCTTCTCCTGTAGGGACTGCAGCCTGGCCTAGCCAGCAGGAGTCGGGGAGGAACCCCAGGGCGCACGTGGAGGTGGCTGGGGAGGGCGTGCATGGCTCCAGGGGCCATGGAGGTGAATTTGGAAGAGGTGGTGCATCCCCAGGCTGCAGGCTTCTGCCCTATTTCATCCACCAATCCACCAGTGTGAGTGGCCACTTTGCCGTAAGTGTGCAGAGCATTTAGGAAGGGACACTCTTTCTGGACTCCCAAGACTCGTAGGTCAGGCAAGGACCTGGAATCCAAAATCAGAAGCTTCCTCGGGGCCTTGGAGCTGGTCAGGGGCAGTGCTTTATCTTGGACTCAGGTGCTAAGGCCACAGCCAGGACTCTCGAGATGTTATCACACACAGTGGTATCTGTGCCACACTGATGGCAGGAATGAGAGGCCAGCCTTTACTGACAGATATAGACCCCGCTTTCTCATGAGAAGGCAGCTGGAAAGGAGAAGACCTGGGTCCCCAGTCTCCTTTAGTCTGAGGCATCAGCAGGCCTGTGTGCTTTCTCCCTCAGCTCCGGTGCTACTTTGGCCTCTGCCATCGCAGCCGACAGGAAGAGTGACAGCCCAGCAGACCTGGTGGACACGGAGGCAAATGTGAAGGGGTAAGGCATCAGCCAACAGTGCTGAGCTGCTGTGGTGGAGAGAGACCGCTCGGGTGTGCATTATTAGCCTTTGTCTGGAAAGGTGAGGGCAGTGCAGCCTGTGGGTTAGCCCGAGGCACACAGCAAGGGCTGAAGCCCCAGCTGGAACCTTCTGGCCTCTGCCTCTGAGTCCACAGAGCCTTCCACTGCACCTTGTTGCCTTTACTCAGGAATTCCTTCATAATCAGGAAGTCACCCAGTCTTTCAGACAGTACCTTCCCTGTGTTGAAGGCTGGAGCACACAGACAAATCAGACATGGCTGATGGGGACAAAGCTGGGCGCACACTGGAACAACATATGCTAAAGCAGGGGAAGCGGGTTAAGCTTTATGGCTATGTGGGGGAGGTGGCTTTTGAGCTGAATCTTGAAAGGTGAATAGGAGTCCTCCAGACAAAGGGAGCAGGATATATAAAGGCCTCAAAATAACCTGGTATTTCCTGGGCACTGTATGTAGCTGAATGTGGCTGGCACTGAGGGTCTTTGTGGGGTGTTGGTAGAATGGGAGGTTTGTTGAGGTAGGCATGGGCTGATTGGCCTTTAATGCCAGATATTGTTAAACACTGCAACAGCTGCTTAACTTCGGGGCACCTGTGTGCACAGTCTCCGCTCACGGTGGCTCATACAGTTCACCTCACAATCCTGCAAGGTTTGTATCTAATTAAAATGAAGAACAAAACCTGGAACCCGGGTCTCTGCACCTCCTGGGAAGAACAGTGCTCTGAAAGAAATAGCCAGGGTGCTGAGATAGAGAGGTGCCAGTGAGGAGAGTTATTACTTAAATGGAAGGAGGGCTCTTCCTCAGATGGGTGGAGGGAGGTGACTCAGGTGAGCTCCTCTAAGGAAAAGAAGGAACTCTAGGAAGAACGAGGAGAAAAGAGCTGCAGATAAGGAACCGCAAACCTAAAAACCCTGCAGCGGGAATGCACTCAGCATGTTCCAAAGCAGAGTGGCTGGAGCCCAGCCAGCGAGGGAGACCATAGATGGAGCAGGGCCTTGGTACGCCATGAGAAAGAGATGATAAGGAGGTTGGATCTTATTTCAGGTTTTAAGCCAAATAGCAACATGGTCTAATTTACATATTTCAAAGGTGGATGCCTTTTTGCTTTTTCACACCATATCGCAGTTACTTCTTTAGATTTGTGACCCCCACTGAAACTGGGGTGCTGGGGAGTGGGGTGGGCAACGGATCTCTAAGGTATGAGGCCCTATTATGTGACTTTTTTTTGGTTCAGATTGCACTGACAATTCAGATTGAAAACAATGACACCTATAGTGTGCTCTGCTAGTTGCTTTACTATCTTCCCAGCAACCCTGTGCAATGAGTAAGATGGGGGAAACTGAGGCATCAAACTTTAAGTGACTTATTCAAATGCTTATAAGCAGCAGAGCTGAGTCCCAATGCAAGAGGCTCTAAGAAAAACCTCAGGAAAATATTTTAAAAGCTAGTTTCTGAAATCTGTTCTTTGGAGCCTATTCGTAAGGCTCAGTAACTCTCAGCTTGTGAATGTGTAAAGCATGCTGTATGCATGCTCTCACCCAATAGTCCCCAAACATGAGTAAGGATCTGACTTCTGATGCAACTCTACAGTGGAGGAGACAGGGCTCCTGTGAGGAGCACAGCTAGAAATAGAGTCCAGGCTTGGAACTACTTCCCTGTGATGTGTAAAAGTTTGCAAAATCCATAGAAACTTTCATGAACACACTGTTTCACAACTCTGGATGCACTTCATAATCACCTGAAAAGTGCTTTTTTTTTTTTTTTAAGTTTCCTGAGCTCAATGCAGAGATTAAAGTGTTCTGGGGTAGGGCTCACCATCGATGTCTTTTTAAAAGCTCCCTGTTTATTATCATGTCCAGTCTAGATTGAGAACCATTGTCGTACATTAGTGGTTCTGAACCAGGGGCATCCCTTCCACCTGCCCATCCCCTAGGGGGTCACTTGGGAGGAGGGTGCTACTGGTAGTGGGTGGAGATCAGGTATGCTGCCCAATGTCCTAAAAGAATGCACAAGGCAGTCTCCATCACAGTTATCTAGAACAAAATGTCGATAATGGCGAGGTTGACAAGCCCTGTTCTAGACCTTTCACGATCTCTACGGAAAGACAGGAGAGTCTGGATCGAGTGGAGAAAAGGGTAATTGCAGAGAGAAGTCTCCAGTCTGGGCAGCGAGAAAAGATGTGCGCCTGTGCGCATGCACATCTAGTCGAGCGTGACATACTCCCGTGTGCGCCTGCTCGTGCGTGCCCTGGGATTCCGCGCGCCTGCGCCCACGCCCAGTACGTCTGTGCGTGTGTGCCCGCGCCAGAGCGTGCGTGTGCGCTTGCGCTCGGCGCGTTCATGCGTGTGCGCGCGCGCGCGCGCCTGACCTGGCGTGTGTGCGCCTGCGCGGACCGCCATTTCCTGCAGCCGCGAGCTCGGGTCGCAGTGCCTATTGGGAAATGCGACTGTCCACAAAGCAAAATGGCTGCCCTCGTTGAGAACAGCTTGGGCTGCGCTTCTCTTGCGGCAGTGCCCACGGCGGCCGCTAGATGGGGCGCGAGGATCATAGATGGGTCCGATCGCGCTTCTGGATTCCTGCTGCCCTTCCCCCGCTGGCTTCGTGGACCCGGTGTCTCGCTGGCTTTGGGGTTGAAGCAGGCCTATGTGACCATCTCCGCAGTCCAGGCGTAGGCCAGAGAGACGAAGGTAGTTGAGTGCCCTACCCTGTTTGACAGGGTGCCCTGGTATCGGTCGTGCCTGGGTCAGAAGCTGTGGAAGTGCCGGAAGGGCAGCTGGATCGTCCACCAGCTTCCTGCTCTCGGGTTCCGTGGATTGGGGCTTAGTTACCAAGAGTTGGGTGAAGAAGGGTGATGGGGGTGGGCGGGCAGATCCTGCAAAGCAGTGCAAATGTCCCATGCTTGAGGAACTCTGCCTTACTCTAACCGGTCTTGCGTCATCACGTACACGAAGAGGTGATGTGGTCCAGTGATAAAGAACACGGACGCCTGTGTTTGAGATCAGATCTAAGCTCTGTCATGTGCTCTGTGGCCTTAGGTATCGTACTCATCAACTCAGTGCTTCAGATTCCTCACCTTTAAAATAGAGGTAATAATAGTTCCTATCACACAGGGTTGTTGTGAAGGTTAAATGGGTTCGTATGCATAAAGCATGTAGAACAGTTCGTGGCACAAAGCACTATACAAATGTTAGACTCTCATTTTATAAAAACTTCAGACTAAGCAACCCCAGAAGAATACCTCCTTCCACCTTAACTATTCAGAGACACTCAGCAAACTGGCCTTTGCTCACCTTTACCAGCTTTATTGGCTTGATTTCACTTAATAAGACACGGTAGCTCATATTCTTCCTCATTAACTTTTGTTATTAGACTTTACATCTAAAACATAAACTGTCTTCCTCTTTGTTACGTTGCAGTCTGGGCATTTCAGGTTTTTGTTGTTTCTGCATGAAGAACAGGTGAACTTTAAGCACATTTATTCACTGTGGAGGAGTCTATTGGAGGGAGTACAAAAGTAAAAGGGGTGTTCCCTTCCATGTCGACAGTGTGATTGTGTCAAGAATTGGTAGGAGCTGTATTAGGCTACTGGATCTTTGATCTAGTTATAGCCAGAACTATTACCTTGCTATCTCTAAACTCTTGAAATCCAGACAATTCAGTAAGGGCCTGGAAGAACTCTGGGCTGTTACATTGCTCAGTAAAACTTCCTGTGACATTTTACTAAGGTTTCTCTTTTATGGGTTACATAGGTTACAACTTCTGTAATTGCAGTGACTCGGTTTTGAGGCCTAGGGTGAAGGAGTTTTATTCATCCACTATTGCTGTGTTGCAGAGAGAGGGACCTCCAAATTGCTCTTTGCAGAGAATTGGCTTTAGTGAGGACAGCCTCTATCGCCATAATTCTAAGGAAGACATGGGATGGAACAGGACTCTGATGAAGTTCATGGTAAAGCTAGCTCAGGGCACCCAGAGTCAGAGGACAAACGCTTTTAGGCCTTTGAGGTTTATCTTTGGCTCAAGCATGTATGTCATAGGCAGAGGTGAGGTCCGTATGTCAGGGCTTCCTGCTAGCTCTTTGGTGAAAATCTTATATTCTCATTAAATTAAATTAAATTAAATTAAATTAAATTAAATTAAATAGCCAATCTTGACCGTGACAAATAAAACTTCCACAAACCTCTTATAATTTTTAAAAGATCCATTTACATTATGTCTTACATATTTTTTTGGAACCACTAGTTATTTTAATTTAGGACAAAGCCTTTCTCTTTTTCCCTAAAAACAGATTTGCATACATTGCATGCAAAATTGTTCCCCTTTGCCATGATTACTTTTAGTGATCTCATTTATACATGTTGATTATAATTATCAAGTATTGATAACTTCTGTTTTACAGTGAAAACTAGAAAGTAGATAATTTTGAACTGTCATGTGTAGCATTTTTTAGTACACTACTAAAGCTTATGAATATACAGCCCACAAAATTTCAGTTACATACTTTGTTATAGTACATTTTTCAGCATGGAAAATGAACACATTCATTAACATCCAAATATAACCACTCTTCTGCCACAAAAAAAAAATAAACCAAAAGTATATAATCTTAAAATTAGGCTTAGTAACTGATGGTTCAGTATTTTATATTGCTTAAAAATGATCTATTTAATGAATTTCTGTAAATTTAACATAAGTCTAAGTTTTAAAATTACCAAAAAGATCTTGGAAGCTATCTTAAAGCTGATGTGTTATAAAACAATTACTGTGGAAATAAAGTTTTTAGAATGACTCTAGTTAAAAGCAAACTTATATTTTTATAATTTTAAACATCTACTAGATGTAATGCTAGCTTAGTCAACTAGTAAACCTGTTTTGCTTTTAAGAAGAATATACCAAAGTAGAATAAAAATATATGCATGTGTTAGATGTAACGTATATAACAAGACATAGCTGTTTATATTTTAAAATTAATCTAACAATATTAAACTAGTCTTGTTTGGCAAAGGTTTACCTAAACGTTTGACCTTGAATTTTTAAAACACTTGGGTTAGTTTTTATAACAATACTTTTTCTTTTTTACATTCAAAGTATTAGAAATTACTTCTTTAACTTATGAGAGTTTGGGGAATATTTAACTTAGATAAGTGCTTATTTATCATTAAGTATTTGGAATAGAGAATAAGGGATTTTGTAAGTTAATTTGGTAATACTATCGAGAGGTAAGAAATGTTACACACATAACATATATATATGTGTATATATATATGTATATATGTTTATGTATATGTGTATATATATACATATATGTATATATATACACATACACATATAAACACACAGACAAAATGGAATAGAGAACTTACAGCTTCAATTCTAAATTTCCAGGCATGAGTCAGGTATGAATACAGAAATAGAAAATTCACTGTTTTATGTAAGAGTTGGCAGTTGTCTTTGCCTCACTTGATTTATTTATCAGAATTGTGCTTCTGACAGATGGGACAGGTTCAGATTACCTGCTCAAAGAAGGCTAAAGCTTCCTACTATTTGTAGAGGAGGCTGCTATGATGTTTTTCTTTCTTTTGCTCTGATTTGTAATCTTATGGAGACTGTAGACTAGGTACTGTGTGAAGGACAAAAAAGAAACATTAATCAGGGAGTCTCCAAAGTTCATTTACCAGGACATAGCATCCAGAGGATTTCTGATCATGTTTTTCAACCTCAAACGGTTTTTTAAAATTTTGGGGGGGTGTCCCTGAAATCCTAGATAAACCCCAATGGGGGCGGGGGCCTAAAGGATAACATTGGACACATGGAGGAAGGGAGGCCGTTCAGCACAGATAGTTGGAGATACTGGGAAGCAATAGCAGCTTCTGTGGAAAACTAACGGAGAATGAAGTGACAAGACAAGTGACAAGAGCTCTTTCAAGATGTTTGGCTGCTGGAAGGGAAGAGAAGTGGCAGAGACTGAGATCGGCCTCTTTGTTTGTTTTAAACGGATGTTTAAGTGATGAGCCCTCACTCCTGCTTCCACCCCGACTTGGAGATGGGTAGTTACAGGCAGGTACGTGATATTGACTCACGGGGAGGGGGGTGAAGTGTCATCCTGAATGCCAGTTGTGAGCTGCAAGGGGAGCCTCCCCCCAGGCTTTTCACCCCCAGGCTTTTCATCTGCAAAAGAGAGATGAAAATGCTATTGTCCCGTAATAACAACTGTGAGTACTTCGTAATAAAAAAGACAAGGAATTCATAGACACAAAAACAAAGGGGCCGCGACCCTTGTGCGCGCAGCGCGCGCGTGCGCACCAGCCTCCCATGCGCCTCGTGGCCCGTGTGCGTACGCCTGTGCGCGCCGCCATTTCCTACAGCCGTGAGTTCGGACCGCTATGCCTGCCGGGAAATTGGACTGTCAATAAGGAAAATGGCTGCCCTAGGAGAGTTAGGCTTTGGCGGGGCTTATTCTGCAGCTTTGCGCGCGGCGGCCGCCAGATGGCAGACGAGGGCCACGAAGGGGCGGGGCGGTCCCCCTCAGGTCTCTTGGGCGTCTGTAGGATTTTATGGCCCTTTCCCCTATTGTAGGGTCACCAGCCCCTTTGAGTAGATCTGGAGAGCATGGCAGCCCTCTTTCCTCTTCTTCCCCTCACCCAGCCCTCCAGGGCAGCCCGAGGGAGGAGGTCCATCCCAGAGAGCTGGGCCCTGCAGGGCCTGGCTGCGTGCACGGGTCCGATCGCCCTGGCCGAGCTCCTTAGCCCGGACAAAGACAAGGTGGCTTGGGACATTTTAGATAGGACAGGTGGACTGGGACGGGGCGGGCTTGGAGAAAGGGGCATAGCAGTGCGGGTGGGGGACGGGAATGCCAATGCTCCCAGCTAGGAGAAGACGGTGTCTTTAAAATTTCATTGAAGTCATCAGATGTTCTTGCAGACGTGGGCTTTGTCGGTGGAAAGGGAGTAGCGGTTCTGGGGTCCTTCTGAGGACATGGGGTCCAAGCCAGGCTCCTCTCTGCCCCACCCCGCTCCCCAGAGAGGAGCCCGCCGTGTCCACTGGAGGTGACATCAGCGTACCGTGAGTGGCCTAGCACTAACTAGTCCCACGACACCCACACCATCATGGCACTCTTTCTTCCTTGGCAGCACCTCGGCTGGTTTTGAGGAGAAGAATGTGGTCACCAAGCTGGGAGACACCTGGCAGGAGATGCCCGGAGCCCCCAGAGGTAGCCAGGGAGACCCAGCTACACTGATGCTGCAGCCCGAAGACCCAAGCACCCCGGTGCGTCAGGGTGGCCCCCGCAAACCCGAGCAGCTTGTGGCAGTGGAGAGCCAGGCCAGCAGGTAAGAGCTATGCTTTCCTGGTCTCCTGCTGCTGCAGCCACGGCTCTTTCAGGGTCTAGAACCCAGAAGAAAGGCTAACACACTGGGCACACTGGCTACTTCCTGCAGGCGTGACGGGCAGGGAGTCCGTGGGCGGCTGGCCCGCCCTGAGCGTTTCGGGGTCGGCCTCCACAGGCTTCGGTTTGGAGCTGCAGAATCAGATCTGTTAGCCCAGGCCTGGTGCACAGAGCCGTGTTGTTTGAAACCCTGGGTCTGGCAACAGATGCGGGGTGCCTTTGCCATGCGTGGAGACAGGAGGTCTCCAATGGCATGTTCCCTGGCGTGTCTGGGACTCCCGGCTACACATAAAGGACATTCGATGACTCTTGCACTTCCAACACAGGTTCAGTCTTGCATGGCAGCATTTGGGGTCTCCCTTCTCTCCCCAGATATATTTTCCCACAGTGGCCCTGAGTTTGGGAGTAGTCTCATGGGATCAGTTGTAGGTAGTGGCCATTTGCACATTGAACGCATTGGCCAGAGCGCTGGCCGCCCGTCCTCAGGGAGCGCACCGTGCACCTGTGAACACACAGTAGCATCAACACCATGACGATGACGTAGCATTTGCCATGTGCTGAGCCTGCGCAGTCACTGTTCTCAGGCCTCATGCGGACTCACTCAGTTCTCATACCCACCCTATGGGAAGGACTATCACTATCTCTGCTATGCAGTTGAGGGCCTGGGGCAGAGGGAGGCTAAACAGCCATCAGTCCTCCAGCCAGGCAGTGGCCGAAGGGGGATTCGGACCCGCAGCCTGTACTGCTAATTGCCGTGCCGGGTCTGCTGCCTCTGTTCATCATGGGCTCGGAAAAGAAGGAACATGGGTGCTCGGATGGCGGGAGGCCAGGACACGGGGAGTTGAAGCTAGGAGGCTCTGGGAAAGCTTGTCTGCCAAAGAAGGGACATTTCATTTGGGACCTAAAGGGCAGGGAAGAGCCAGCCTGGCACAGAACCTGGGAAGACACACCACTGGGAGAGGAGGCAGCATGGATGGAGCTCAAGGTGGGACCAGAAGAAGGTCCCTGAGGTCGGAGTGCAGGAAGTCCAGTGAGGGGGGGACAGGAGACCAGGTGGGGATGGGGGCAGGGCCGGATCTTGTAGCTGAGGGTAGGAGCCTATGGGAGGGAGATGGGAGAGAGGCAGGATGTTACCCCATGATGGACAGGGAGCCCTGCCACTGGAGGCCTCTCATCGCTCACATCCCCGTGGAGGGATCCCCGTGGGGTTGTTCCTCACCTTGCCCCCTCAGCTCTGCTGTCCGTCTGACTGTTGCGCTGGGCGTGGCTCAGAGAATGACAGACACTTCTCGCTCACTCAGAAGAGGACACTGTTTCCTTCCTCTTGCAGTTCACTCTCTTTTCACTCTCGGGCTCTGGATTCTGTCCCCCATCTGTCTTTCCAGGCTCCCGTGGGACTTCTCCTCTCAGCCCGTCCCCCTCTTTCAGTCTCCATGGTGCATTCTTACATCATGCGGTGACATAGGAACATGCACAGGGTGAGTGCTCAGGCACCTTAGGGCCCGGGGTGATACGGCAGGTATTCCAGAAGGGCTTCCTGAAGGAGGTGGTTTTTATGTGCAAGGGTATGAGAGAGCTCAACATGGCTATAGCTTCAGGTATGTGACATCATTTGAGAAGATGAGGCTGGGGAGCTATCAAGCTGGTTGTGGTCTTGCGCACTGAGTTCTCTGGCAAGGAAGCGGTACCCCAGAGTCTGGGCCAGCTGGAGGCAGATCATATCCAGAGTGGCAGCACGTTGGGGACAAAGCAAAATCATCCCAGGGCAGTGTGCACCCATGGAGCTGGCCTGAGGCTTCTAGATTGTGCACAATTGTTATATGGATGGCACACATGGGGCAGGGCTGTCAGCGGTGCCGCCCAACAGGACGCCCCGAGTTGCAGTCGGCAGCTCTGACACCTTTTGGTAAGGGACTGATGACCTGGCAGCAGGAAGAGTGACAGTAAGTAAGGGCCTGGTGAGCTGGTCTTGTGAGCTGGCTAGAAGATCAGATTCCAGGCCAAGGGCTGTGTGTTGCAAGTGAGGGGTGGACATTTGGGGACACCACTGTACCTCTCAGTTTCCTGTTTCTGCTTGTGGGCAGTGCATTCCGCAGAGAGCCGCATCCAGATCTCCTGCTTGCTGATGTTTAAATTCATTTGTCCCTCTCTCCTTCAGCCTTGTGTTCTCTGGAGAGTTCACTGGAGGATGGGTGAGGGGAAGCTGGTCCTAACCAAATGAGTCACAGGCCAGGGCCCTTGGCTGCCGTAGGGACTTCTAGGCAGATCCTGGAAGGTTGGGGTCTTGCCCCTGACTCACAGTGTGACTGGGTCACCTCGCCTGGGTTTTCTCATCTGCGTCAGTGGTAGCACCCATTGACCTCAGGAGTCTCAAAGAGCAAAACCTCAATGATTCGCAAGGGTTATTTGAAAAAAATCAGCATCTTTAAAAAGTCCTTGGCACAGCAGTGTGGGGATTAGGCCCCACGAACCCTGCCTGACCCCGCTGGTGTCACTCCGTGTGGACACTCTCTCCCCTTTCTCTACTCCCTCAGGGTGAGAAACCCCTCTGGCTGCACGGTCACGGTTACAGTTAGCACTGCCACCGAGCAGCCCCGCGCTCACACCCCGGCCTCCCCAGGTGAATTGGATGCCAGCTCAACCAGGTGAGAAGGGACAACCTGGGACCTGCTCTCTGGGCCATTTCCTCCTCGGAGCTAAAGGACTAGGCTTCATGATCCATGTCACTTTCTGGACATTAGCTCTAGTGCCCCCACCCCTGCTCCCAGCAGCCCATCAGTTAAGGGTCCACAGTGTGGCCCGGGTCCTTATCCCATTGAGAAACTGAGGTGGCACTTGCTAGGGCTCTGCTTTCCATAGGACCTTGCTGATAACTCTTGGGGGATGTGCCTGGGCAGTGCAAAGAATGCCCACTGGGGCCAGGGCCTATTCTGTCTCCCCCACATCACCCCTTGTAAGGAGAGGCACACACCCAGTGCCTCTGCTGCATCCCTGGCCTAACGTACACTCTTAGCATGTAGGACAGGAAGCAGTGCCCGGGGACTGAGTGACATGCGTGTCTCGCAGGGAGGATCAGAAACACCTCTGCTGAATATCAAGCATGGAAATGGGGCCCAATTTGGGACTGTGCTGAGGCCAGCACGAAGCAGACTTTGTTTCTCATGTTGCAAGGGGCCCATCCAGCGTGAGGTGACTTCCAGGCCTCCCGCGGTCCCAGTAGAAGGGAAGGGAAACGCAGATGAGGGATGGAAAGTCCACTGAGCTGGAGGCAGGGGGCAGGGCAACGGGGCGCCTCCTGGACTGTTGGGATCCCTGTGAAGAAGGACAGCAGTCAGCATCGGCCCACGGCTCTCATATCTGCACGTAGCCAGCCGAACCTGTGGGCTCAGATTTCAGCCTGAGTCGCCAGCGGGCTCAGTGTCTGGCAGCTCCCATTTGCCACTGTCCTTCCCCAGCAGCAGCTGGAGTACAGCACGCCTCTGCCCCCCAGGCCTTCCCAGTAGCTCCTCCAGTTCCTTCAGACAAGCTGGCGGTCCTCGCTGCCCTGGGCCCATCCTTCGGGCCAGGCCCAGTCCCCTGGAATCTTTCAGTTGACCTCTTCCCGTTCTGCTCCTCCTACAGCAAAGGGATCCTCTTCGTGAAGGAGTACATGAATGCCAGCGAGGTGTCTTCCGGGAAGCTGGTGTCTTCACGCTACAGCAGGTAAGGACGAGTCCCAGGCCCCTCCATGTCATGGCCTTCTGCTGCCAGGCCCCGCGTGCCCCTCATTTCCACATTCCCAGCACCTCATCCAGGACTCGGCCCAGGGCATAGCTGCCAGGTCATTGTTCACTGCATGGATGAGTGATGTCATTGCATTTCCAGCTGCTGTCCCTAACTTGGTGCCTTCGTGCACCCCCTTTCTCATTCATTCATCCTATACCCACTTCCAGTGCCAATCCTTTCTGCCCATCCTTGTTTCTTCGTAACCACAAGCTTTCTTTTGTGAAATGCTGAGAGCATCGCTCTTTACAGAAGGGCCAAGGCCATTAGAAGACACTATCTAGCTACTTTCACCCCGTTTCAGAACACAGGGCTCCTCTCTTCAGCGTGTCAACTTGCCTCATTTGAACTCCCCTTTGACCGCGAGTCTTGATACATGTGTTACTTTGCACTTATCATCTGTTGCTTTCAAAAGCCATAAGGAAGGTTAACTCCGTGCCATATCTATTAAAAACTGCCCACACCGAGCATCTCCTGGAAATGTATTTTTGTGACCCATCATCCTACTACCAGGGTGACGATTTTAGTAACAGAGAGAAGCATCCCGGCCTTGTTTCACGGTTGAGCCTCCGAGGGTCCTGGACCAGTTTTCACTGCTGCTGTGAAATGATGGGCATAGGCATGGGGTCACGTTTAAGCCTCAGCTCGGCTGCCATTGGTGGGATTATTTTGGACGAGATGCTCAAGCTTTTTGAGGCTCAGTTTCTTTATCTGTGATTCCTATGGTGGTTTATTTCACCAGCTTCACTGAAATATAATGTGCATATCCTAAAATTCACTCTTTAAAGTGTACTATCTGGAGGGTTTTAGTGTCCACAGTATTGTGCAACCGTTGCCACCGTCCAGTTCCAGAATATTCTCATCACCCCAAAAGGACACCTGTATCCACTGTAGTCAGTATCCCTTCCTTGGAATTAGTTTTATTTTTCAACCATTAGCATTCGTTTTATTATAAAAAGTCATGTTCTTGAAAAACAAAGATGCAGAAAGAAAAAAAGAAACCTAATTTGTAGTCCCACACCATAACTAAAGCACAGGCCTTAATCATGTCAGACCGTTGCCTTCTTTTCTTTGTTCCCATGTCTTGTGTCTGATTTCTGCTGTGAGTGGGCTCCTGGTGACTGTCACATGTCAGCGCAGACACATAAGTGGCGGGAAGAGGCCTGCTCCTTTCCCCCTTGTCCGTGCAGTGGGGTGCCTTCATGGTCCGCACAGCGCCAGCAATCCCAGTCCTGCGTCACCATGGCCGATCTTTGCCCCCCTGAAAAGGTTCTTCTCTGAGAGAATTATGCCTCCTTGGTGTCAGGTGTAAAGCTGCCCCTGCCATTTAGCGTAACACAGAATGGCTGGCCGTGCAGAGTCATGCCTTGGCTTGCGGCCAGAGGGTTAATGAGAAAAGCATCCCCACGCATGACCAGGGTCTCATCCTCTGTCCTCCCCTTCCCCGTCACACCCCTGCAGCGTCGGCAGCACCGAGGACTCGTTCCACATGGAGGAGAAACGCTCACACGACAGCACGTCGTACTCTGACAGGTAAGCCACCTGTCTCACCAGGGAGCTCACGGGTCGGCCACCTGGCTGCTCCCGAGCCACTCTCAGATCTGTCACACTGCCGCATAGGGTAGTGCTTCCCTTATTGGGATGTCACACTTGTGGCAGCTGAAGCTTCGGACCCAGCTAAGCCTGGAGGGTGAGTGCAGAGGGCTGCCGAGGAGGGCGACAGTGGTGTCGCGGACTTGCAAAGCGACTGGAAGGAAGAAAACGATGAGAGAGAGAGTGGGGGTGGAGAATGAAGGTGAGTGGGTCGCTGTCATCGAGAAGCCGGAGAGAACCATTCGTTTGAAATGAATGAAGGTACCAAGAGTGCCTGTTCAGCTGTCACAGGATGCTCTTCATGACAAAAAAGTCCTTTCTTAATGCTGGGAACAGGGGAACAGGGGGTCTTAGAGGTGCAGTTCACCGAGGTCACGGTGAAGGAAACAGCTTTGCAAAGAATACACAATGTGCGCTAAGTCACACAGTGAATGTCACAGGAGTCCAGGAATATAGGATGTGAGGGTCAGGGCACAGTGGCCCTGGGCATGAACACAAGTGCCATCAAGACGTGTGGCCATACAGGTAGGGCATACGGGGTCATGTCTCCTGTAGGACATGGGTCTCCCTGTTCTAGAGGGGACCAGATCTACTAGGCAGGGGGCCAGGGAGCAGTAAGCTGCCTGAGAGAAGAATCACATTGGGGCGTCTGCGCAAATGTTAGTAAGGTGAACATGCGTGATCACTTTCTGGAAATAACGTGAGAGTCTACAGAGGCCCATGTGGCCCAGGCCTGTATGGCCAGGCACACACTCAGAGAAAGTCAGCAGGCTGGGACTCCCAACGGCAAGCCAAGGCCTGGCTGTGTCCAGTCAGAGGCTCTGGCTGCGTCTGATGGGTGCCGTGCGCACGAGCCTGACCACTGGCTTGTTTTTCATCTTACAGAACCACTGGGGGGATCTGTACTTATTGCAACCGCGAGATCCGAGACTGCCCAAAGATTACCCTCGAACACCTCGGCATCTGCTGCCATGACTATTGCTTTAAGGTAAGGTACGGACAGTGTCGCCCAGAGCTGGGGAGTCTCATGGGCTTGGAGCATGTGCAAAAGGCTCGGTGTCCATCTGACTGCGCCTATCTCAGAGGCTCTGGAGAACTGGGAGCTGAATGAGCATTGAGCTCATTCATGGAAATGGAGAAAAAAAGGGAGTCTGGAAGACCGTCCTGTGCGGTTGGCTTTGCGGGGGAGCAGGGCAAGCAGAAGGCAGGGTGCAGGTGCTGATGGGGGCGATGCGTTGGAGAGCAAACACTGATGATGCAGGAGAAAGAAAGGTTCGTGTGTGACCGCAGGGTACTCCTGTAGGAGAGAGACAGAGGGACACCGGCTCACACGTGGCAGAGAAGGAAAAGCCGACCACGTGGGTCACATACAGGGAGATCCCCAAGTTGGGCGCTGAAAGAATGAGGACTGTCTTCAGCAGTCATTTATGTTTTCTCAGGGAAAAACATGGTCGTCTGCGAATGAGGGTGGGAAGGAGTGTTGGATGTTTGAGGGGAAAGGCACAGTGTGGAATATTGTCTCAGGGCGGGGGTGGATGGACCAGGGGGAAGTGGAGGCCGGCGGAGCCCACTTGAGGTGAGGGCTCATCCCTCCCTACTGAGACTGGCTCCTCCACCAGTGCTCATGTGTTGTTCCACGTTAAGGGGCGAGTGACTCAGGGGCAGTTGAATTTTCCCAGTGGAGATTCTGCCAGGTGAGTTGGCAAGATGGAGGCTGTGAGCAAGGGAAGCATAACAGTAAGGCAGTGAGCTGGTCCATGTTTTGGGGGTCCCAGTGGTGACAGAGACCTGTCCTAGTGAGCTGAAAGATTGGGGAGTCAAGGAGTGGGACACCTAACTGCAGTACGTTTATCGGTAGTGACAGGTCCAGAGCAGTAGTTCTCACACTTGAGCATGCATGTCACACTTGACCGTGCCCCGGAGAGCTCTTCTGACACACAGCACTGGGCCTCAGCCCACTTTCTGACTCAGTACGTCTGGATGGGACCCAAGCATTGGCCTCTCCAACAAGTTCCCAGGCGCTGCCAGTCCAGGGACCCCACATAGCATCTGGCCAGAGCAGTGGCCGAGGTAGAGACGGAGCCCAGAACATTGGCAGAAAGGGACAAAGGCCAGGGCGGTGGGGAGCTCCCTCCGCGTGGAACTGGAAGATACTGAGGGCAGGACAGGAGGGTGGTGCAGGGAGAGAATAATCCAGATGCAGAGAGCACACACAGAGGGCCATGGCCTGGAGAGCAGCGCAGCTTTGCGATACGGAAGGGCCCTGAGCGGGGTGCGGGATAACTTGAAGGCCAGATGGGTTTTATGGACTCCAAGTAGGATGGTATTTTTCAACGTAAAGATCGTGAAATGTGCTTTGACACAGAACATTTTGTTTCCTGATTCCTGGAGTTACATGAAAAGTCCTGCAAGATTTTGTTGACTTTTGGTCGTAGACTCAGTCCCAGAGCGCTCCTGTTACATAGCAAAATTCTAGAAGTCTGAGACACAAGCAGCTCTTGACGCATTTGGTCTCAGAGCACTAAGTGTCACAGAAGGGCACAGTCACAGTGGGCAGGGGTCCCCCAGAAGGCTTTGTGAGGACGTGGATCCAGAGTCTGAGGTGCAGGGGTGCACAGGGCTGTTTTCCAGGCAGGGGACATGAGCAAAGGCAGCTGCTCTGTGGCCGTGGAGCAGAGGGAATAGGAGTAGGGAAGCAGGGGGCCAGCAGGCGAGGGACGGGGAGTGGTGAGGACAGAGGCAGGAGCGGCAGCCATTTTAAACCTGCCCGATTGGGGCTCGTAGGAGAGCTGGAGAAGTTGGAGCTGTGGCAGAACAGCAGGGTCTAATATTATTGGGGGGGGGGTTCTTGGAAGGTGGGCCAGATGCCTGAGAGCCCAGGACAGACAGGACAGGTCTCTGTCACCACATGGGCTGTGAGCACGAAGGTGGAAAAGCCTTTATTTTTATAGGTGTCCTAGAGCTGCTCAGAAATGGGATGCAATCTGTCTGTGGCCATGCCACCCTGATTGTTCCCGATCCCGGCTGATCTCGGAAGCTCAGCAGGGACGGGCCTGGTTAGTACTTGGATGGGAGGCCACCTAGGAAGACCAGGTGCTGTGGGCTTAAAAAAAAAAAAAAAAAACGGGGCACAATCCTGGTTCCAACATCAGAGGCAAGTTGTCTCATTGCTCAGGCTCATGTGTGTAAACTGGTCCGTCAGTGTCCTTAGCTGTAGCATTTTCTTACTCTTATGAGGCTGGCGTGATGTTTTAAAAGACTAGTTTGTAGTGTTACATTTCGGGAAAAGGAACAGCCGTGGCTGCAGTGTCATAACAGCCCCTCAGTCCCCGTTCTCCAGTGTGAGGCACGTTGCAAGGCTGGATGGTTGGCTTGTTTTTCAATGTTCCTGGAGGTGACCCCCTAAATGATCAGCACCATCAGTTGGCTAAGTTGAAGTTCAAGTCCTAAAATGACAGAAACATAATACAGGAAATCCTCCCTTAATTAATGTCGTTGATAGGTTCAGTGACTTTCAGCACGTGATGTTATGTGCTTAAACCAATTTGAATGTGTAACGAAACCGATTTTACCACAGGCTGATCCATATAAATGAGACTTAAGTTCCCGCAGCGGGTCATCAACGTTATAACGAAACGTTGAACACAATGACATTATTCGAGGACCTGCTGCCATGGATTTAGGGCTCAAACCCAGGCCCACTGCGGAAACCTGGGCTCCCACCCACCATGCGATCATCATGCCCACTAGTTTTTGCGTGGTTTTGTTTCGTCGCTTTGTTTCCACTTTGGATTTTGCCAATTTTCTGCCACTTTTTAAATTGTCTGCTTCCAAGCCCAGGCTGTGCCTTCTGTTCAGGGGCTGTCTGCCTGCCTTGGTCGGGCACCCCGTCCCCACTGTCGCTTCACTTGTGTGTTGACCCCTAACTTGCTTTCTCTTTCAGTGTGGCATTTGCAATAAACCGATGGGCGAGCTCCTGGGTCAGATCTTCATCCACCGTGACACCATCCACTGTGGGAAGTGCTATGAGAAGCTCTTCTAGGTGAGCGCCAGCGCCCCAGACGCCAAGCGGCCGGGATTGTTAAAGGGAACGAATGTGCCCTGGTCTCTCTCTGTGTCAACCCAGGGCGCTGCTGGCTCTCTTTGCCTTTATGTTCACGGGGCCCTGCACCCTCATTGCCCTGTGCCCTATGGTACTTTGAGGTCTTACATGGAAACAGCCTCCCCAGGGCCACTTGCAAGTTGTGGGGGTCGCAGACTCTTCCTCTCAAGAAGCGCCTTCCATGCAGTGCCCCCAGTTGAGCCCGCTAGCTGCCCTGGCAGGCCGGCCGGGCCTGTGTACTTAGCCTCACTGGGGGACAAGGGAATAAAGACCTAGAAAGGAACAGGGCCTGGGGAGACACCCAGCTGGATGGCAGTCGGGACTTGAACCCTGGACTCGGATTCAGGTCCAGGGCCCTCCGCTACAGCGCCTCAGACAGCATCAGATCAGAACCCGACAGCCAACGTGTTTAGCGAAACAAGATACAGCCGGGGGGTCCCGCAGCCGGCAGGGGCCAGGATAAGTAGGCCCATGTGGGAGTGGTTAGTGCCAGTCTGGGGCCGGCCCGACCAGGAGGGGTTGCTTGGGACTACGTTGTCCACACTGCCCGAAGACAGATTTGCATGTGACAAGCCAGCAGAATTGACCCGAGTGTCTGAGCTGCATAAGACTGAGTGCGCATAGGGCGCTGCCCTCCCAGATCCTGGCGGCCCCCACTCTTTAGCAGTGCCTCAGCCAGAAGCACAGAGCAGAATATGTCCCTCGAACGCAATGGGAGTGGGTCGCAACCAAGTGCCCCAGCAGCTACAAGCCTGTCCTGCCTTCTCCCCAGACGGCACACAGCCGTTACTAGGCCGTCACTGCTGATGGCTGGAGCAGTCACGCATGCCGGAGCCTGTGACTGGCTGCTGGGTTGCATGTGTACATGCAGTCTCATGGCTGCTTCTCTTTTCTTTTAGCTTCCTCAGACTGAGAAGAAGCTGATGACTCCTGGACAAGATTGACCATCCCCAGTTGCCCCAAGTTGCTGGTTCCTTTTCCTCCACTTCCTCCCCATTTGATCGCTTAGTGCTTTTTGCCTTTCTCAAGTTGAATTTGCTGACATCAAGTCGTGTATCTTAATGATGTTATGATAATTACTTGTGTGGATAGCCTTTTACAGCTCAGAAAACATTTCACATCCATGATCTGATTTCAGGCTCAAGCAAAGAGGATTGAACAAGAATCCCCTCTTTGCTCCCCTAAGGCTGTCGGCTTCCTGATGACTTTAGGTGGCCTGGTGTGATAGGCAGGAACACTGGATTCAGTGTGTCCTGACTCGGGACAGAGAGCAAATCACATTTTGGTTCGCAAGTCTGAGGGTACCTTTGGCACTTAACAGTGGAGAGAGCCCCCTGAAACTTCTGAGGGGTCAGGGAGCCGAAGACTGTTGACGATCCCCGGTGGGTAAATCGCAGACATTCAATGCTAGGAATTGGCATAGGCCGATGTTTAGCTTGTCTATTTGCCATATCTACATTTTTAAACTTTCTATGTACTTTTAAAAGTAGTTAGTTGCTTTTGATTGAGTCATTTAGCAGATTTTTATTACCTCCTTCTACCTACTTTTCAGTTCAGTTGAGATTTTTTGTTTTTATTTTTTTTTCTTGCAGGCATGTATTAGAAAGTTTATACAATTTGGTTTAAATTCTATAGCATGTGATTCATAGGAGGCTACTGACCAAAGGGACATCTGTGTCTGAATCTTGATAGCTGATTAATACCTTGGCCTTTAATCCTTGATCCCTAAGTTTTAATAGAAATTTCCTAAAGTAGGCTTTAGAGTGTGTACACTCCAGGGTTAAGAAAGGAGAAAAGCAGCTAGCATTTTCCATACCAGATGTCATCACAGAGCGGTGGCATTAATCCTCATACTAGTTCTCGGTAGAGGGCCTTCTGTCCCCCGTTTATAGGTAAGGATATTCAGGCTCAGAGAGGTGCTCACTGCGTGATGCAGAACCATCACTGAAACGGCCACCACAATGGCCAGCATTGATTTAGTGCTGAGTATGTGCCAAGCACTGCGCAGACATTACCTAATTCCACCAGATAACACTGCCCCCTCAGGCACCACAAGGGCCAAACTGCCCCCCTTCCCTCTCCTCCCCTTTTCATGAAAGCACTTTCTGAACTGAGATGCTTTCCGCTGGGAAGAGATTTGATTCAGAGACCTTCCCAAAGAGGAGTTTGTCAACGCAGGGAAAGCTCCAGTGGGCTAGCCATGACCACTGAGCCTTCAGCGACCTCCTATTTTCGAGTCCAGACTCTGGTCCACGCTAGTGGAACGTGGAAGTCAATTGGCCATCTGGACAGATACAGGCCCATCCATGTGGTCAGCGGATGCTCTGCTCAGATCCGACTGGGCTCGTCCGCCTTGTGGACCAGCACCACTGTGTAAACTCCTCGAGAGGAGGAACCGCCTGAGAGTGTTTATTATGGAAAATGAAGGCCTCTTCTCCTGATTTAATTAGAAAATGTCTACCCCTCTGATTTCTGAGCCCTGTGCACACTGGCTGGTGGATTTGTCCTCGCCAGGCGATCCATCTATGTGCATAGATGTGCATCAGATTTGCTCTGGAGGGGAAAAGAGGCGCAGCATGCCATGTACTGACACTAGCTATAAACCGGTCTTCCTAGAGTCTAGCCCACAGCGTCGGACCTGCCACATGGTACGTACTGGCTACAATAGGTGCTAAAGGAACGGGTGAGAGGGAAAGAAGGGTCGCTCCTTTGGGTAGGAGGCGCCATCCCTGAGGCCTGGTACAGGCCCAGCTGATGTAGTGCAGGGTAAAGAGGTCCAAGATAGGCTGGTTTCCCCAGCTTCAAGGGAGTTTTAGAACCAACATGCAAGATATTGACAGAAAGCTTGCAAGATCAAGATTGATTTTAATCTCAAACCTCTTTCAATTTTAAAAAGGCACAGAATTCTGCAGACTCTAGGAAGAGGGGTGGTTGCATTACACTTTTGCTTTTTAATTGCCTGATGTTTTTAATCATACTTGCTTAACCCACATTAATGTACACAATTATAATAAATATTAAGATATTACATTGTTAATATCAAGGTTTCCCTTTTTTAAGTTAATAACTTGGTGTATTTGGTTGTGTGATTTGTTCTCTCCTGTTACCTGAAGCCGTTCTCTCTACACAAGTAAGTAAATAAGTGTCAAATCTAAAGAGAAAAAAAAATAGCAAGATCTAGAAACTCTGCACGCGCAGGAAGTAGGAATTCTAGACTCGTCAGATCTTAAGAATATTTTATTCCTTTAAGTCCCTCCTCCCCTTCAGTACCATTTCAGCCAAATGGCAGCCTAGTCTTTGTTGCACACTCAGAATGACCAGGAACACAGTCCCTTACAAGCCCATTTTGTGTGTGGACAGGCTCACCTGAGTTTTGTTTCCCTTTAACTATCTCCCACTGGTGACCTATAAACCTCCTCTTATGTGTCAGCCCCTAAAACAGATGAGATGCTTACCAGGTTCTCCCTTTGTCAGCTCTTCTCCCATTTAATAGCCCTGGTCCCATCAGCTCTTCTTTCCCATTCCTCCAGATGTGTACCAATAGGCAAGGCTGTTTCATCTTGCCCATTCAGGCCAGTGCCCCAGGCTGTCAGAATCCTGTTTATTCGTCATTGTCTCTCAAATGATCCATACTTCCGAGTTTTATGCCTGAAAGTACAATTTGCATACCATCTACTTCTTGACCCAGCCCAGGGACAAAAAAGGGTGATCAAGAAGTCACTCCAAAGACAGAAGACATGACAGAGAAGTCCCTCCACTACTGAGCAGGGCCCTTGGGACGCAGTGTTAAATAGCTGTTGAACTAGTGTCTACTTTCTCACCCCAGCCTCAGCTACCATTTTGGCTACATGAGTACATTTTGGAAAGGAAAATGAGATTTTACTATAAAAAACAGCCATCACTCCTAACTAGGTGTTTCCAGGACTCCTGTTGGTGATAGTATGCCTACCCCCCCAAAAAAAAATTAAAAAACAAACCTAAAACCTAAGAAAAACCTAAAACACCCTAAAAAATAACAGAGTAGTGCTAGTTACTTTAAAAATTGTCAGGTCATAGCTGATTTTATGAGCATCGTTCTCAAATATGACATTTCAGTCAAAACCTCGGTTATATAACTAATGTTTGTAATAACATCCTGTTAACAAGGAAAGCAGGTTCTCATTGAATCTAGATGAATGATTGTATTGCCATGAAAATTAATGCTCAAAAAGAATATCCAAATTCTGGAGGGATCTGGCAGGGAGAAAAAGATATTTCATTTCTGTTTATAAAAGTAGTCCACTAAATTGTTACAAGTTATGTATAGCCTGAGAGACATGAGAAAGGAATTCCTTCTTTTCAGAAAAACAGAACATTTAACATCAGCAAGACTCCAAACAAAACCCAGAACCATCCTCCATGACTTCATTCAGTCCTATATAATTAATTCTTGTTCTGCTAAGGCTTGGGCTAGCAGTCTTATGAAGCCATCAGCTTCCTTATTGGAGTTCTGGCAATTCTGGCTCAGACCAATGATAGGATATCAGAGCTATTTCAGCAATGCCATCAGAAGCCTGGGTCCCCAGAGCACCCGGCACAGTCCTTTCCATCGGGGTCTGCGATGGTCCCTTTTTCTTGAAAATGAAGGATTCTGGCCTGGAGCTGTTTGCAAGTGCTTTCAGGGATGATTTAGCACAAACAAACAAAACACTGTGCATGACTTAAATGCCCATGGTTAAATTTCTGATGAGAGTTCATTACAAAAATCATGCAATTGACAAATGTGGTGGTTTCTGTGGCGTGGAACATTTTAAAAATGCCTGGTAATACTCTACTGTTTGTTATTTTATATCAGGGCAAAGCAGATCCAGCATATACTGTGGACAGTGAGAGCACTGGCAAATCTCTAGGGACTTCATACAATTTCTAAAATATTTATATTAATAACATTTTGCCCACACAAATTTAACATAGTGAAGGTTAGGCATGTCTTTTGATTGACAAAGCCCTCCATGCAACTCAATTTGTCAACTAAACCTAATGATTTTAACACATTTGTTTTTACAAGGTAAAAGGGACTTTCCAGGGTCCCTCAGAGAAGGTTGAGAATATAGAATTTAGGATTTGAGTTTAGGAAGGCAAAATATCAAAATTGTTAGGTTTGAACCCCCTGATTAACTAGTATCATGCATCA
This sequence comes from Macroglossus sobrinus, assembly GCA_004027375.1. NCBI lineage: Eukaryota > Metazoa > Chordata > Mammalia > Chiroptera > Pteropodidae > Macroglossus > Macroglossus sobrinus. The sequence goes on from PVKZ01003191.1 coordinate 141,377, forward strand.
ATAAGAAACTACTTGGCTCTCTATGTAACCGAAGTCACAAAATATTTTAACTTATAAAGAACCTTAGTTCTTTCAAAAGTGAGAAGGCTTGGTTTTGAAGTAATAAAGACAAGATAAAATAGACATAAAGCAAAGAAAATTATTCTAAAACACAGAATCTTTGCTTTTTGGGTTAGTCAAAAATCAAAGGAAAACCTTTTAGTACCTCTTATTAAGAGCAGCCACTAATCTAAAAAAATTTCCATTTTTAATACAATCAAATTCCAGTTCCACATCAGTGCATTATTTGATATTACAGCTTATTTTAAAATATCTCGTAAATAAACCAATTGAAATTCAGCCAGCTCTGAGCACAAGAAATAAAATTTCTGTGAACTTTCTACTACTTTCAATATTCATTCAGATTTTGTCTTGTCAACATAAAAAAAAAGTTTAAGCCTGTAGAGGATTTTCATAAGACTTTATTTCAGCCAAACGGACAACATATGCCAGGGAGCAAGATCTCAAATGCTCCAGAGAATAATAGTTTTAAAGCTGCTTTTATGCATTTGGAATTAAGGAAGGGAACATAAATGGGTTAATGACAGTGGGACAAAGCAAGGCAGGGATCGGATTACAAGACAGTTAACAAGACTGTGTGCTCCCCTGAGGTTGGCTTTGCTTTTGAGGGGTCTGAAAAGACGCATTTCAAAAGTGTATTCACCTAGATACACAAGAACAATGGACAGGACTGGCTTAAAAAAAAACTAAAATTTTAGTTACAAGACTGGGTTGTGACCTGCCCAGGTCGGATTCAGATATCCCTGTAAGGTTACTTTCCATAGAAGCCCTTATTTTGTCCATAGTCCTACACTTTCATCTTTGTCATTCTGGAATGACCAGTCATTTTACTATTAGAAAAAATTACTCTTTTTCCTTAACAAAAACATCCTGTATACCTTATATACTCAAGTTAGTAAGTAAGGTGTTAAGTTAACCAAAGATCTTGAAACCTTAGCGGTGACATACTACTACATATGAAACGTAATTATTATCGAGATAAAGTTGGGTCAGAATTAGTTCACTTTAAAATATTACATATATGCACATACACACAAAAACATACATATTAAGTAAATAAGTCCTGGGGATGTGATAATAGCATGGTGACTTATAGTTTCTTAATCACTGTTTTCTAGGGTCACAGGGCCAGAATGGCTCTTTCCATAATGTCACCCTTTGTATGCCTTGTACATCTATACCAGGTGAGTGAGTGGTGGCTTCATGGGACCACAGTTATGTTGTTATGTGAGCCCCCAGGTAAAAAGTCCCACCTGGGGTCTTTAACACTCTGACAGCACCTATTCTTGGCATGGGAAAGAGCTTGAATTAACAGACTCTTCAAAGTGTGTTCTGATTAAGGTCTGTGTTCCCCTTCTCAGACAGAGTAAACATCAGCAGTTAAAGGCGAATGAGGTGATGCCTGCCCATATCTTGCTCTGTAACCTTTCATTAAAAATTTTGTTTCCTTTAAATATCTTTATTAAAGAAAAGCCTTTTTTTTCCTATCTCCAAAAGCAAAAGAAAACTATTTGCTACCAAAGGCCCACAAACTCTGGATCTGAAAAGTAATTACAGGCTTCAGAGATTTATCACTGAAGGCTTAGTAAGGGGTCACTCAGCTCTTGAGAAACAGGCTCTCATCCGGTCCTCCTGGCTGGGATCTGCATTTTTATCAAGACCTCCTGGGGACTTGTGCACACCTTCCATTGTGTTACCCATTGTGCCCCACCCAGTACCACGTCTGAACAGCTTTCGGGGCCTGGGGGCCGAGCCCTAGGAAAAACGTCCCAAATTCTCCCTGAGTGCAGGAAACCTACCGAAAATGGCAGGAAGCAGCTTGGGTACTCGGTGGGTGGGTAATACTCAATCATGAAGTCAAGAGAATAATAGGAGAATGGCATCCTTGAGAGTTTTCTGCCTCTTCGTGAACTGTAAAAAATTTCATGTCTCTGTGAGATGCAGGGGGCAGCTGCATTTTTTGTCGTGCTCCCCTAAAACACAGCCCAAGAAAAAAATAAAAAGGGATCAGGACTTTTATGTAAGAAGGACCACCTGGGGCTTTACTTTTGCACTCAGCCCTGTGCTGAGTTGCAATTTTCAAATGGAGGGGGGCTGCCCACTGGTGACTGTTGCACCAAAGCTTGGGCCCAATGAGGAAGAGATAGCACAATGGGAGCCGCAAAGGCTCCTGGGCCTGGCGTCCCCCAGGGTGGGTCTGGCATCCCATGGGGTGGACTGGCGATCTCCTTGGAGATCTCCTTAGCTTGAGGCCAGATGCAGTCCAGCTCTGCAATGTACACTGCCCCTAGCTCTAGTCGAATGTCCCCCTTGCGTGGACAAGTGCATCAAGGACAAGGCGAGGGGCTGAGACAAGAGACCCCCCCTTCGAGGGAGCAGGGTGGGCACTGGGCTGCGAGGGCGCAGGCGCGAGCGGGCCGTGTGCAGTTCCGGAGAGGGGCGGAGTTTCTCACCCGGCAACGTCTGCCCGCCACGCGTGTTCTGCGCAGTGTGCAGTGCGGCAGCGGCACCAGTGTGGAGTGGTTGTTTCTTGGGCACTTTGGCATTCGGGTGTTCAAGCCTCTCCAGCAGGTAAGGACTGGGGCCCTGGGCACAGAGAATAACCCAAACCATAGGACTTCCTCCCCCCCAGTGACCCTTGCCATCTTTCTTGGCATCCCAGGGGCCCGCGGCCATAGGTGTCCGATGGAAGGGGGATCCCTCTAGATCACGCCTGGCACCCCGTGGGCTCCCCAGGCATAGCTATCAGCCTACAAACTGCAGAGGAACCTGTTCCATGCCTAACCTTGCCCAGAGTCTTTTTGGTCTGCACATCTAGAACAGGTGGCACTGGGCCATTTTCCCCCTGGAGAGAAAGTGGTTTCGGCCCTTCTTCTGGTCTCCACCAACACTGTCCAGATATATCCCTGCTCCAGAATGGGGGTTCTTTGCAGTAGGGCTGGGGGTCTTAGGAAGGTAGGTTTAGGATGGGGGGTGTAGGGCAATGAGAATGAGGCTTGGGGATAG